>APFE031014370.1:107464-120818 GCA_000404065.3 Pinus taeda
ACCTCCCCTCTAACCCTCCGGTTAACTATGTGGGTTAGTCACGAAAAGAATATAACACAACCCAACACCAACATGATATCCTAGTTGGGTTCATATAATCGTGGGCATAATGCCCTGGCCCTCCTCAATTGTAACAAATTATCTATCAATGACCCTTTCCTGGTCCCATTTCACCTCGACCCCGACCGCGCCCTTGAAACCCAATGCGCGCCATCCCTGCATTTAGGTCAAGGGCTCACGTTTCGGTCTACACCGTGTAGGCAGGAGTCTGATAGATCATTAGTTCATAGCTTCGGTAGGTGCATTCGTCATGGCCTACCGACCTGCAGAAATTACAAAACAATTGCTAAGACGTTTGCGTATACTTCTGCAACAGATGAAAATTATCTGTGGTATGTTTTCCTCCTATCTTGTAGATTGCGCAGCATAATGCAGACGTCGCACTTGGCCCCACCTGTGCCTCTGATCTTAATGGAATTGGCCCTCCCCCTGCCAAGTAGTTTGCGAACACTGGACAATGGTCCTTGTCGTGCCCTTGGCCTTTCCATTTTATGCACCATACTTCCTCGCACAGTTCTGGCTTAGTTGTCCTGTCCTATTTCAAACTTTGCATCTCTAGACACAGATTCTGCAGTTGCACGTGGATTTGTTGGACTCCCAAACCAAGGTCTTATATAGGGGTCTCATGCAACCTCATTTCCATCTCCAACGCTTCGACCTGGGTGGAAAGTTTTTGTTGTGACAGCATTGTCCTTAAGTGTGGCGTAAGTGAGGCCACAAACCATGCACGATGATGTGCATCTGTTAACATCATATTGGCTTCACAGATCGTACTCTTCAGCCTTTGGTGCAGATCCCAAGGGGTCTTTCCTGTGAGCATCACAATCTCCTTAAACCCGATGATTGATTGTGTCTCTGATTTCGGCCTACTAAATTCCCTGTTCAACGCGGTCTGGATCTCTGCAATTCCTCCATTGGGTGGTCATTAGAATGCTTGATATACCATGTTAATGTGCGATCCTACAGTGTGCTCATTAGTGTAGCCTTTTTTATATTATCATCCACGATGCCCTGAGCTTCCCATACTACTCTTACCACGAACTAGAATTTGTCTGTATCTTCATTTTCTACTACTCTGAACACCAGCAATTTGATTGCAATTGCCATACTGAGTTGCGGTGGTGGCGAAGGTGGAGTGGGTGGAGATGGAGGTGAGGAGGGTGAAACGGGTGGCGGTGTGGGTGGGGGTGGTAAACGTGAAATTCTCTGTCTTATAAAACTGACCATGCTTCTCAAAGAGACTTTTGTGAGCTCCTCGCTTTCCCACAAGGGTGAAATTAAGGGATTGTTTTCCAACTCCTCACTACTTCCGCTTCTGTAGATCTTTCCACTTCGCGTAGTCCCAAACATTAATTTATTCGCATAACCTGCTTTTCACACAATAGCATCTTATTCCAAGTGTTCAAAGATTTAATATACTTACCTTGAGGTCCCTTCAGAAACCATTGCTCTGCCTCACTGTAGCTGACAGTGGTGTCTACCATGAACTCAGTAATAAATTCTCCTATTACTCGTTCGATCCAGTGGTCCACAGCTCACGCTATCTTATCTTCTGAGGCTTCTAGTCTGTGCTAGTTCTAGAGTCCACACTATTGGTTAGTCGAGCCCACACCTTCCCTAACTGTCTGCTAACTTTGCGATCCACTCATATAGCTCAGACGGAAAAGATGCAAAGAAAATTTCATGGATTTCAGTGTACAAGTAGCGATCCAACCATTGTTCCTTATATACTCGCGGATTTCTATTTTCCTGCACCGCGAACTCGTGAATCTTCTTATCCAACCACTCTTCAATTTATTTCTTTGTAGGATTCTAGTGGCACGACATCAGACATCCTTTATGTAGATCCAGGTCCTGGCAATGGAACCATCTATTGGCTTGTATGGGCCTAACCCAGGTTCAAAATTGATTTAGCCAAGCAAATCCTGGTACTACTGGCCCTTTTGGCAACAGTCCGCAGAGCGTGGACTGAGGTCTCACCTAAAGTAGTATGGGAGGCTTCTACAAATAGGATTTCACACCATTGGGATTTCTGATGGGCATTGAGAGGTCTACAGTCTGACCTGTCGCTACGCGCACCTGCGATCCCTTCGCAACCTGCGGGGCGGCTTCTGCGCAGCCCTACTCGGGGCGCGACGCGTATAATACCCAAGTCTCTTACTCCTTAATCGATTACTTAACTTGTGTGTGTAAGAATTATGGTTATTATAGCGTATTCAGTAATCATATCAGTGCACGAGATACATAAACAAATACAACCATAAAGAAGATAATGCACAGCAGATACATAGAAATAGGAATCAACTTCTCTTTTATTACTCTTCAATCTTACTTACAAATCTGACACCACCCTGTGCACTTAGCTGCAGGGGTCCATACACTCAGCTGCAAACTCTACCAGGCCTCTGTGCACTCAGCTGCAGAGCCTCTTCCTACTACTACGACCCAATACACGTAGAATCCTACTCTAAGCTCCATCCATTCCTTTGCTACTTTCTCTATCCTCAACTATCTTTACAACTTAGAGCCTTACTCTATTTATACAATCCCATGGTCCGCGGACCATGGGAAGGCCGACATGACTTTACATTACATTACATTACTTTAGGGTGGACAACCCTATAACCTAACCTCTACTTCACGCTCTGCGTCCGCAATTCGCAGAGTCTTACTAAACCTTTGACCAAAACTTGGCTTTGAACCCCAAAACCTGTTGTGGAGGGATTCCATGCCCAACACACATCTATACATCTATGATGGCATTGATGGCATTCATGAATCCTCATCAGTGATATTGTTGAGATTGGTTGTTCCATTGAAGGCATTGTGGTTACAAATTTTATGGGATTTGCTTCCACGAATGCACATATATTTTGTTAAATAATTACTGCGATGGAGATTTTGTGGCATGGACCATGTAATAATGTGGCCATATGCCACAATCAATGATATTCTTACAACCAGTCAACAAAATTCTATGGAACAACAAAAGTCTCTGAAAGTGATTATGATTTCCACTCCCTGCATACAACTAGAAATTAAGATCGAATGGAGGCCACGTTGAATACGTGTTCTAGGTGTAGCATAGTTAATTTTTTTATAGGTTCGATAGGAGGTTGCATGCCTTGGTCTAACCCACGTAGCATGGAGGAGCCCTCGAAGCCCAGAGTCATTTCGTTTATGGGCACTTGCAAAGTTTACTCAGAGGATGAAAAACATGAGGGAGTTCAATTCAAACGGGTGGATATAGCATTATATTCCACAATATATGCCAACGGGCATTACGTGATATGCATATAACTCATTGGCAAATTCACACAGTGTTTATGACCATGTTCCATGATGGGCGTCACTGAATTACTGTGTGGAATTTTCCCTCGAAGTAGTCGTAGATGTTGTGGGTTGTAAATTACAACATTTGGAAACAAGTATTCCATTTGATTGATTCAATGTATACACCAATGAAGTGGATCTTCAAGAGATTTGAAGATTTATGTGAATAGTAGGTTGATGGTTATAGATGGAATAGGTGGAATATGCCACATAGCGTGGAAAAATCTTACGTGAAAGGTTGAATGGTTTGTGGTTCAGTGTCTAATGTATATGATAGGCATCCAACCGTTGTTCCATACTCAACAGTGAATCCATGTCAACCAACGATATGGTCTAATGAATATCGGGGTTGACCCATGAAACACAATGTTTGATGTGATTCAAGTGTGATCCATCCAGAGGTGTTGAATTTTCATATATATTATTGGGCTCAATTGAAAGAGCCACGAGTTAACCATCACTCGTTATATCAGCGGGTTATTGAACACTTTCTTTTGACATGCAATATCATTCCCACGATGATTCCATTCCTCATTGTGGCCATGTCAATTGTTTGCTCATCAAATCATTTAAAAAATATGTAGTATCACCAGAAGATATGTCATGATTCTACATGGTCAACGATATATGGCGACCATATTTTCTCCCATCACAGAAGCTTGTACATAGATTGACTTCACACATGGAAAGGTGGTTTTATTTGTGACACACTAGTTGGACCTGCACGTGAATTTTCCTATTATACACTATGTTGGGTCTAACATGGAGGTCTACATTGGAGTCCGCATTCGAGGGTTGACAGAAGAATCATATTTCTAGGCAAGCAACTATAATGGTGCTTTTCAAGTGATGCATGTGGAGTTTCAAGTACCCCCTCCACCGATTTACACGATTCTTGGCATGTTTGAATTGAACATACATGAGATTGTGAAGTAGATAATAAACACCTATGAAGCTAGGCTTTGCAAGGCTGTTGATATAAATTAATTGAGAAACCTTTTCAACATGCATATATATTCCAGGAACAGTATTGGAACCACACAAGTTGTATATGATGCCATAATGCACATTATTATTATGCACATGTCACGGTTGAGGGGGTCAACATTTTGGCATATGTTTCATAGGGTGTCAATTACTTTGTAACAATGGAAAGAGTATTATGGTAACTTTTGTTTATTGCTGATAGAGCCTAGTTTCCATAGTCATTGTATTATTTCCGAGAAATTGATGAGCCATGTATCTTCATCAAATAAGGGATCAGGTTCATTACATGTTAGCCAGAGTTGTTAACAACATCGAACATGCAGAAAAATAGATATATCATTTCTCACATGCATTTTGATAAAATTGTCAACTATGTGGGTTGCTCGTGGAGAAGAATGTTATAGCTTTTGAATCGGTTTTTTTGGAAAAATCATATTGAAAAGAGTGTTATGTTCACTTATGATGGCAGGTTTTTGCAATGGGATTTGAACCAATTGAAAGTTTTTCTTTTATTCCTACTACATTTGTAGTTGTATATGATGCATGCACCAACTTATCCTAAGAATTATGATATGGACACATGTTTAATGCACGAAATCAATGCCCTAATATCATAATTAACTTCAACGTCTTTAGCTTTTAGTGAACCAAAATCCTTCTTCTGTGGGAAGGTATGATGCAGGAGGATCTTGACATTTTCCAAGGAGCACCATGTTAAAGACAAGATGATTTGAAGCCTAGGTTATGGGTATTTCGAATTTGAATGTAAATGTGATTATATTGAATATTTTATTTGTAAAATAGAAATTGATTTATGAGAGGGTTTCCTCAAAGTTAATTTCTAAATTCATGATGAAGTTGAGAGGCTAAAGGTATTTTCTCTCATCCCTTGAGTTTTGGATAAGGACCTTGACAGGTGGATTTGAGGGATTTACTCCACATAAATCTCATGGAGCATATTTTAAGGGATCTATAGAGTTATTTTCTCCTTGGATTAGGGGATCTAAGGAGATATTTTCTCCTTTGTTTTGGTGTCTTCAAAGCTATATAAAACCATCCTATGTACTTTGTGTGGTGAGCTTTTAGGAGGAGAGAGATTGATAAAGTTTTTGAGAAGTCTTTGAGAGCTTCACTTTGAGGAGAAATTTGAGAGCTTGAAGAGCTCAAGAGGTCTTTCGAAGGAAGTGTTTGTTATGTACAAGTATTGAACTCCTTTGTTTAGTAGACAGCTCTAGGTTTGGCCACCCTTTGTAATAGAGAATTGTACATCTTCCTCATTTCATAAAGACATTGAAATGGATTTGACTATTGGAGGCAAATCCAAAGACATAGCCCATTGGACAGGGTGAACTCCGTTATCAACCTTGATGTTTCATGTTTTATTTATTCATGGTTTGATCAAATTCTTCTACATGAATTTTAAGTTACAAGTCTATGATGAAATGAACATGTTTATGGATAAATTATAACTTAATGTTACAAGCACAAATGGTCAATTAAAAGGTATTTGTTATAATTTTATATGTGCTCTCAATTTTTTAGATCACAAGTCCTCCTCCAAGTACTAAGTCAATCCTTCCAATATTACAACTCAATCCTGCATCAATCAACTTCTGGCTACAACCTTGACCACAGCTTTGTCTCTACAACTTTCACTTTCACCTTTGTCTAGCAACTTTGACCTGCAACTTTGGCCTTGTAGTTGCTAGAAAAATCCTAACACAGATTCTTCAAGAGTCCTTCCTTGAGAAAGACAAAATTTCCCAAGGTTAATGAGGTCAAGACAGATTATTCTTTCCTCCAACAATAAGATATTGCACTTCGCTCTCCTGTAATTCAGAGATGTAGTTTCAACCCTCTTTGTAGCTACATAAACTCTATAATTTCGCACGTGTGATAGATATTAGCCCAAAAACAAGATTGTCTTCCTTCATTTCTCCTTCTATCCCTTCACCCTTCCTTTCTTCTGCTTCTCAGCAACATATCGAACTTTTTTTTCTTGAGATCAAACTTGTTGATGAGTGTGTTCCAAATGAGGTTGAATACTCCTTTATATAGCCTTTCCAAGGGCCTTTCCAAGGGTTGAATGCCCTCCTTTAGGTTGAATTGTAATTTGGAGGTTTCCAGGACTTTCTAGACTCAAAATAAAGTCTTTTACAAGATATATATTTTTTCTAGAAGTGTCTTATAAATATGATATTGACTCTCTTGACTCATGAAAATAAATCATATGACCTAATAAACCCTAGAAGCATGAAGAACATGCGTTACCTAGAATACAATCAATAAAGGGCATGAAACCCATGCTTTAAAATAATAACTTTTTCTTTTCTTTTTTTGTTTGTTACATAACATACATTGAAATGAGTACAACAACAATTATGAAGACTGAAACTAGTTCCATTTTCAACACTTACTCTTAACTATGGAGGTATTGATAATTGTACAATCAATACAACATCATTCTCAAACTGAAGATTTTTAATCAGAAGAGTTAGATTGATAAGCCAATTGTAAGCATCAACAATATAACCAACATTGTCACTGAGGCCTAACTTGATAATCTTAGCTTCATTCGAGAGCATTATGCTAGGAGGCTTTATGTGTGATGTCACACTACCTTTACAAGGCACATACCCCATCCAAATGTTCACAAGGTATGTTTTTTTAGGACTATTCTTATCTTGGATTTCCATTCCTAAATCCTTAAAGAATATTGGTCATCTTCAACCACTCTTATCTTGGACACTTGTCCTATCCTCAAAGAGTGTTGGTCCCTTTCCTTTATTAGATGTTATATCTTCAAGGAAACCACATATTCTTATCCAATCCTACACGATTCTCTCTCCAAAGCCTTTGCTTAGACTTACGGCTCTTGGACCTGG
The DNA here is from genome assembly GCA_000404065.3 of Pinus taeda. Classification (NCBI taxonomy): domain Eukaryota; kingdom Viridiplantae; phylum Streptophyta; class Pinopsida; order Pinales; family Pinaceae; genus Pinus; species Pinus taeda. Next base: position 114,730 of record APFE031014370.1, read on the forward strand.
TCAATTTTCTAACACATAAAGACAAGAATGCACATGTGATGTCTAATATCACTCCCTCTCAACCAAAGAAGATATATCTATTCCCTATTTCCCAGGAAATAGATCCTTGCTCCTTTTTGAAGGAGACCCCTTTGCTCCCTCTTAAAACTAGAGGAGATCATAGGATTCCTTTATATTTTGGAATTAAACACCGCAAGCCTTATAGCTTATCTTTATAACAGTGTCAATGTAACAACCTCGTGTTTAAATTTCATGTAATAAAATTTAATAAAGGAAAAATAAGACCATGGTCAAGGGACACTTATTCCAAGCTAAATGTTGGGAAAAATATCCTAGTGGGCATTACTTGATGTGTCTATGGCTAAGGGAAATTGGAAATGGAAATGGTAAAGACTTTGAAAAGGAAAAAAGGCATTATTGGTATTTTATTTATGAAAATAAAGGAAATTAGGAGAAAAGGGAGGTAAAAGGTCAAAGGTTGCATGTGAGGAGGAAAATGATGGAAAATAATGGAAAATGAAGAAATTAGAGGCATGAATAATAAAAATACATCAGATCATCAGTTGGTAACCATTTGTCAGTTCATTGTTGGCATTATTTTTCAGATTGGAGAAGAGCACCAAGAGGAGAAGAAAAGGAAGCAAGCCAAGGAAATACAAGGAAAGCGAAGGAAAGCAAGGATGAAGCAAGGAAAATTGGGATCAAGTAGCTTCAGCAAGAATACTTGCAAGTAACAAGTTGCATGTATGATTTCCTAATTGGTTTTGGCATGCATGGTATGTGCATGTTGCTATTTTGTTCTCTTGTTGTTACTGGCATGGGTTTTGTCGGGTTTGACAGTGGATTTTAGCCTAACCTTTCCATTTCTGGATAGCCATGGTGTTATGGGGTTGTTCTTGGTTTGAGCTTCAAATTGTCGAAAGATTTTGGATTCGAGTGAGGTGTTCTCAGGAAAATTCCTAAAGGCCTAGGAATCCCTTGACCAATAATGGCAGGATACACAGTAAAACCTGAGGGTGGAGATAGGAAAATTCCTCAAGGAATTGGAGAATAAATTCTAAGGCATCCAAGCTTGGTTTGGTTTTGTTATCTCAGCACTAATTTAGGTGAGTTCGCGGTATGGTGAGGGTGGATGTGGTTTAACCTCTAGATTCCCTTGGTTTATTATGGATTAGTTTATCCCATGAGATCCTACATTCATGCTTGGAATATGACACGGGGGTGATTGGCTGAAAGAAAGATTTGGTTCATCCAATCTATGGTTAGGTGGTATATGGAAGCCCCGAAACTCGTTGGATTTTGCCTATTTAATAAGAGCTAAGTTCACCCTTATTTTTATGATTAAATGTACTTTTTATTATGTGGATTTAATGGTTATTTTATCATTATTATTTATCTGGATATATGTTGGTTATAAGCATGGTTATTTGATAGTTCTTAGTCATGGATATTTTCATGATTTTACTTGTAATTGAATGGATAATGAATGCAAAACCTAATTGATGTTATGATATCTAATGTGAGAAGGAAGTGACCCTTCTTGTTAAACCTCATATAAGTTTTTAGCTCATTATGTTCAGACTTGCATTCATGACTTGTAGGTTGAAGGTTTACCAAGTGTTTGACAGAATGTTAATCCTAGTTGGGAAATTTCATGTCAAGTCCTGGTTTTAGTTTTGGTTTACAAGCATTGTTTCTATGTCTTTTATGAGTTCTAGAAGTTTCATGGAGTTCTAGGCAAATACTGGGTCCTAGCGCTAGAAAATAGCCTTAAATATCATAGTCGTTGGCATAGCACTGGCAGAAAAAGGCTATAATTGCACTCAGGTAGGCTCATCGGAGTGGCTGAAGGCTCTCAGTCACTTGGAGGGCTTGGCAAGGGATGGAATGGGGATCTAAGTCAGTGAAAACGATATTCATCTCATGGGATGGACACTTGGAGGGGTTAGGTTGCTCCTGAAGTTCCTGTAGCACCTAAGGGAAGCCAGTAAGGTCTCAATTTGTCGACTCCATTTCCTTAAGGTCATATAGGAGGTCGAGTCTTATCATAGTAACTCTTAGCTCATGTTTACCCCAGGAAGGCCAGCGAAAGTGGGTAAATGTGGGAGGAGGTGGTTACAGGGTGGTATCAGAGTTGGTTGTTCTCTCTTGAGTAGACTCTAATGTTGTCAAGGTTATAGTTGTCATGTTTGCGGTCATGGTATACAATTGGCATGGTCATGCATGACGTTATTATGTTATGATATGATTATAAATGTACATGCTAGTGTGGATTGATCTTGCAGATGAGATAAGCCTCCCCTGAACATCACTAAGGTATGGATTTGATTTTGGTATCTATTTGGTTTATCTGACATGGTACACTTGCAGGAAGAAGAGAATCAAAGATGATTAAAAAAATGGTAACCTACAGTTCCCATGACTCTCCCTATGGATTAGTTGGGAAACAAGGAAAAGAGTATTCTCCTGGTATAGTAGATAAATTTAGGAGGCTGAGGGCAGAGATCATAAGTTACAAAGCAGAGAACGACAGGTTGGTTGAGGCTCAGGAAATGCTTGCAAGGGCTCAGGAGAAGCAAGTAGAGGTTAATGCAGCAATCCTTCAAAGCTTGTTAGAATTAGACACATAGGGATAGTTGAGGATTGGTCAAGAGTACGAATAGAAAACTAATGGAGCCTATGGTAGCAGGTCTCGATCTGGATATAGGTTGGATAGAGGGGACACAGTTAGAGGTGGCAGATCATTGGATACACCTGACAGGATGACTGGTATGTATGGGCATCATTTTAGTCCCTCATCTAGGAGACATCATCATATACATTACTGTCATCATCCTTATAGGATGGGTGAGTACTTGCTTGAGGAGTTAAAGAAAATCAAGACTCTTACATTTGAGGGAGAGATGAAGAAGGCAGAAGATGTAGGGGCATTGTTTCTTGGGATGAAAAAAAAAATCATATTGCATAGCTACTTAGAGAACATGAAAGCCAAGATAGTCACCTTCAGTCTTAAAGGGAAAGCAAATATTTGGTGGGAAGATGTGAAGAATATCAAGGGCATTCAGGAAGATGAGTTGATATGGGATTATTTTGTGATACACTTCAAGAAGAATTACTTGTTAGAGAGGTACTATGATGACATAGCTAAGGAGTTTTATGATCTGTAGATGGGTTCTATGACAAATGATGAGTACACTAGCAGGTTCCTGGATTTGTTGAGGTATGTGTTGTAGGTTTTAACCCTGTACAGAATTTACCTACATACAGGTTCTAAAAAATAGAAAATAAACAATGGCAAGAGCATAAAACATAAAATAGATATCCACATAGATTTTCCCCTGGATCCCAAAATTAGGACTACCAAATTGATTTCTCGTTATATTCCTTTCAATGTTATAATACATATATATACATGTGGAAGCATCCACAAACCCCAATCCATTAACCTTGGGATTGAACATAATCGTAGTTCCCTTGACCATATCTACAAAATAGAAAACCATCATGCCCAAATCCATGTGCGAAATCCATGCACAAAACCATAGGTAGGTTCACCCACCTAATATAGGGTCCAAAAAGAAAAATCCTAGGGTGCTGCCTTGGACCCCATGTAGAGGGGCCCACTCCTGCGCCAGGCACAACATACGGGGGGGCTGACGCCCCCCCACTCATGGGGTAGTCGTGGAAACAATATAACACACACCCAACATTCTCCCACTTTTTGTTTTCTTTCCACATGAGATCTTAGTCATTGGTTCAGCCCTGCAACACCCATTGTTTCTCTACCCCAAGAAAAATTCTTAATGCTCACAGACTTTGTCAATGCATTTGCAGTATTCTTCCAAGTATCCACCTTTACCAGCAACACCTTTTTATCCTCAACCATACCCCTCACAAAGTGATATTGAACATCAATGTGCTTTATCTTTGAATGATAAGCAAGGTTCTTTGCCAAGAAAATTGCACTTTGGTTGCCACAATCTATCCTTATAGCTAATTTTACTAACCCCATACTTGAACAAAATCTATGCAACCAAACTGCTTCCTTGCTTTCATGAGTGGTTGCCATGTATTCTGCCTCTATAGTTGAAAGGGCCACTACAGACTCTCTTACTCATCCAACTAACTGCACCTCCAAATAGGTTAAATACATACCCACTTGTAGATCTTCTCTGATCTATATGTCCATCCCAATCTACATCAACAAAGCCACATATGTCCAAAACTTTGTCCAATCTTGGTCTTCCTTGATAGCACAAACCATAATCACTAGTGCCATGCAAATACCTGAAAACCTGCTTCACTATTGTCCAAATCTCCTTCCCTTGTTTTGACATAAACCTGCTCAATACTCCCACTGAATGTGCAATGTCTGGTCTAGTATAGACCATTGCATACATCAGGCTATCGACTGCACTTGCATATAGAACACGGGACATGTCCTCTTCCTCTTCTTGTGTCTTGGGACACTATTCAACGGATAACTTTACACCTATAGCAATAGGAACCTTCACTGACTTACTATCTTGCATATTAAACCTCTGCAGTATTGTCTCGACATACTTACTCTGGTTTAACCAGAGCTTCCTCTTTTCCTGATCTCATTTAACTTCCATGCCCAAAATATAGCTCGCAGCACTAAGATCTTTCATGTCAAATTTGGAGGACAATTGGATCTTCAATTCCTAGATAATTTCTTTGTTATTTCCAATCAGCCAACATATCATCCACATAGAAGACCAAATAAATAACATGGTCACCAATTAATTTAAAATACACACAGTGATCTACTTTGCTTCTGGTGAAGCCAATTCCCCATATATATGTATCAAATTTTAGATACCACATCCTTGGTGATTGTTTTAACCCATACAGATACTTTTTTAACCTGCATACCAGGTCTTTCTTACCCTTCACCACAAAGCCTTCAGGTTGCTTCATGTAGATCTCTTCTTCCATATCCGCATAAAAAATGTTGTCTTCACATCCATTTTTTCTACCTCAAAATCAAAAGCAGCATTAGGAGATAAAAGTAATCTAGTAGAAGCTACCTTGGCAACAAGAGAAAAATATCACCAAAATCAATTCCTAGCACCTGGGAATAACCTTTTGCTACCAACCGAGCTTTGTATTTCTCCACCTTTCCTTATGCATTCATATTCTTCTTAAACACCCATTTGATTCCAATGGGTTTCCTTCCTGTCGGAAAATCTACCAGATCCCAAGCCTCATTTTTGTGCAAATATGTCATTTCATCAACCATGGCCTCTTTCCAGAGTTTTCCATCATTTGAATCTACTGCCTCCCTGACAGTTCTGGCATCATCACAAGTAATAGATAAAGAAAAAATTGAACAGAAAGTAGAAAGACTATACCTTTATGGCTACCTTCTTTTTCGAACTGATCTTCTCACAGCTGGAGTTTGTGGCTCTTCATCTTTTGATTCCTCTTTTTCTGTAGAGTCTGATTCTTCCTCCTTTATCTCAAACTCTATCTTCTCAAGTTCCTTTAGTAGTACTTCATGTTTAATAACATCTTTCACCTCTCTAAACACAACATCTCAGTTTTACGCAACCTTCCTTGTTTCTGGGTTCCAAAGCTTATAACCTTTTAAACTATCCTTATACCCAATAAATATGCACTTTTCAGATTTACTATCCAACTTTGTTCTTTTCTCCTTTGGAACATGTACATATGCATCACATCCAAATACCCTCAGATGTGAAAGAGAAGGTTTCTTACCAGTCCATAACTCTTATGGAATCTTATCCTCCAACGACCTGATGACCAGGTAACATGCAGTCTCCACCACCTCTACCTAGAATTCCTATCCTAATCCGACACCACTAAGCATGCTTCTTGCCATTTCCATCAACGTCTTGTTCATTCTTTCTGCAACTCCATTTTTTTGAGGTGTATATGGAGTAGTATTTTTTCATGCTATACCACACTTCTTACAAAATTCTTCAAATTCCTTACTGCAAAATTCTCCACCATTATTTGTCCTCAACACATTTATCTTCTTCTCTGTCTAGTTTTCCACCAGAGCCTTAAATTCTTTAAACCTGTCAAAGACTTCAAATTTCTTC
>APFE031014385.1:1515-13994 GCA_000404065.3 Pinus taeda
CAACACTATTACCTTTTTCTTCTTGATTTGTCCTTCTATCTTGATGGTTTGAGGAGTGGTAATTCCATCCAATGCATTACAAGATATGGTCGGATTCATTTCTTCTTTATCTAGGTTTTGTTCTTGGAGTATATCCTCTTCTTTTGACCTTTCTTGCTCCTTTTCTTCTTCCTCTTCACAATCTATGTAGAATAATTTCTTCTCAACACACTTATGACCTTTAGTGTAATTGCTATCACAATTGTAACAAAGCCCTTTTGCTCTTTTTTCTTCCAATTGTTGTGGTGTCAACCCTATAGGTTGTGGAAGACTAGGGGCAACAACACTTCCATCTTTATAGTTGTGAGTGGTATGCTCCTGGTTACCATAATTTTTCTTTCCATTTTTCTTGCTAACCTGAATGCCTTCTCTAATGAAATCAGGTTCCCAAAGGCAAACATCATGTTGGATATTATCCTTTAAAGACCCTATGAACACATCAATCCTATTCTCCTTTGGAATATCTTTTACCCTTATGTTCAATTTTTGGAACTCCTCAATGTGCTCCATTATTGAACCCTTTTGTTTGAGACTTATCAATTGAGTAAAAAAAGTGTTGCTTTTTGTATCCTCATAATGTGCTATAAATTATTCCGTAAAGATTGCCCAAGTGATAAATTGTTTACGAGAGCAAAGCCATTGATACCATACAAACTGATTTGGTTTCAAATATAAAGTTGCAATACGTACCTTTTGTGTGTATTGCACATTATTGAGATCGAAAAATTCCTCCATCTGTAATATCCATGTTGCAGGATCCTTGCCATCAAACTTCCTCATATCATTTTTTGGAATATGGTGGGTCTTCGATCCCACATTAGAGTCTATGATATCATGATTAACATTTCTTTTGTTTGCATCATGAGTTTCCTTTACTACCTTTTCACCGTTAGTAAGTATTTCTTGTAGAAAATTTGTCAAATCTGTCTTCAAATCTGTCATGCCTGTCTTCAAATTTGTGTTCAAATCTATCTTCAATTCTACCATGTCTGTCTTCAAATCTGTCTTCCAATCATCCATCTTAGCTTCCACTCCCTTTATCTTAGATTCCATGCCATTTATCTTAGTTTCCGTTAGCTTTTGTGAGCGTGACATTTGTTGCACTTGTTCTTGTAATTTTGATATATCATGTAGGATTTCTTCCTCTTCTTCATGAGTTATGCTAGAGCTTTCAGGTTCCTTACTAGGTGTTTGCATTTTCTTTCCACGGGGCAACAGTTACCGATAATAATGCTCTACTAGCCCTTTGAATTCCTTCAAAATAAATTTCAAACCAATCTTAACCAAAAATTTAAAAGAATCTACACACCTTTTTTTTTTATTTTGTAGGAGCTCGATATTGCCTCTGATGTATCTCTGTACTTTCAGAACATCCAGTTCTGAAATTGCGACCTGTGGTAGCCCTTTGTGTCCTCTTTCCAATGCCACCAGTCTGATCCAAATTGGATTCTCTAAGGAAGAGTTATGCGAAATCTCCCATAGTGACCTGATTATAGACTAGTTCAGTAGAGCGAACTTGTATGACGTGCCACGAGTCATTGTTTCGACCTTTGGCTTTGAAAAATATATACAAGAAACTAAAATCCGTCCTATTTCTGTAACTTCTTATGAAATTTCAATCCGATGCTCAGAGGGAAAGTTATGACGATTTTCCCCAGGTCACCTATTTGGAATATAATTCAGGAGTCTGCAAAAAGACCAACTTCCTCAGATCATATCTCCACAAATATAGCGTGAAAAGTTTTGAAATTCAGATCGAGGTTCAGTGCAATTTCTTCTCAAATGGTTTTTTTTTTAGCTTCTGAAACGCCGCAAATTTTTTTTTATAGTGAAAATGCCACGATGACCTATTTGGAGCAACAAAACCCTAGAATCTAAAGCTCTGATACCAAATGTTATGAAACCAGCTCACAAAAAAGATAGAAAATATAGTTGAATGCCTTAGAATTCAACCTCTTCGAGGAGGCAACCTCCTTTACATTACACAAATGAAGAATTCTTGGATGATTCAAATGACAAAACCTCCTTTCTATATATAGGAGTCGAAGGAGTCACAATATAACCCAGCCAACCTAACAATAATAATATAAAGCCACAAAAATAACAATAGAGGGATTCTATGGGGCACAATAATAACAATATGGGGGAAATAGGGGCACAACAATATTAATAAGGGGTACAACTACCACAGTAATTGGGTAATCACTAGTATTATAGGGACCCAACACAATATATTTGAGAACAAATATCATTTTTTGAAAGATGGAGTGGAGTATATTGTGAGAGCCCCACGTAGAAATCTTAATTTGTCTTTAGCAAGCGCAGGGAAAATGAAGTGAATGATCAATGCTAGCAAGAATCTCATGCTCCTTATGATCAAGCAGGAGAATGACACAGAGCATGAATCCTTTGTAGACTATGATGTGAAGCTGATAGTTGAATTGGTTGATGTGGTCAATTAATAGTGAGATGTCTTTCAAGAACCAAAGGCATTGCCACCAAAAAGGGGAATTCAGCACAAAAATTCAGCTATAGTAACACTGTCCAGCCTTAAATATTGGTATGTATTGAATGTCAATTTTGGAAATTTTAGAAATTAAGAAAAAAGTCCAGGAATTGTTAGATAAAAGTGAAATTCATCCCAATACTTTGCCAAGTAGTTCACCAATTGTTTTGGTACCCATGAAAGATGGAACCTAGTGCATGTGTGTAGATTATCGAGCTTTGAATAACATTACCATAAAGAATTGATACCCACTACCCAGAATAGATGATTTGCTAGATCAATTGCAGAATGAAAAATATTTCACTAAATTAGACTAGAGAAGTGGATCTCATTAAGTTGGAGTAACTGAGTAGGATATTTTAGACTGTTTTTAAAACCAAAGAGGGATTGTTTGAGTGACTAGTTATGCCTTTCGGTCTTTGCAACGCTCTAGCTACATGCAAGACAATTATGCATGATATTTTAGATCCTTTCGTGATGAGTTTGTAATTTTCTATTTAGATGATATTTTGATATTCAACAAATCATGAGAAGAGTATGTCAAGCATGTGAGGAAAGTGTTGGATGTCTTGAAAAAAGAACAATTATTTTTGAATATGTCTCAATGTGAATTTGAGAAAACTTCCTTAGTGTATTTGGGCCACATAGCTAGAGGAGGTGAGTTGAATATTGACCCCTCTAAAGTTTCAGTCATTATGAATTGGCCAAACCCAACTAAGTCACAAAAGTAAGGATTTTTCTAGGAGTAACATAGTACTGGAGGAAGTTCATTACCAATTTCTCTTCCATAGCAGCTCCACTACATGCTTTGACAAATGTGAAGGTTGTCTTCCAGTGGGGAGGCAAACAAAAAAAAGAAATCGATGCTTTAAAACAAAAGATCAGTTCAACCCTAGTTTTAACATTTCCGGATTTGAAAGAAGCATTTGAAATACAAGCATATGCAAGTGACTATGCCATCGGTGCAATTCTTTTACAGCATGGTAAGCCCATTTCATTTCATTATGAGATTTTCAGTGGTGTTGTTATTAACTATCCTACATATGATAAAGAGCTTTATGCATTGGTGAAAAGTGTGAAGAAATGATAAACAATTATTCACACCGATCATCAACCTTTGCAATATCTGTAATCTCAAACAAAATTGTAGCTATCAAGGAATTTTCGTTGGATGGGATTCTTACAACAATTCCACTTTGTAATTAGGTACAAGAAAGGTATTTATAATAGAGTTGTTGATATGTTGTCTAGACCAGTTGTTAATGTAGCCATTTTACTCAAGAATCATTATGTTTTGCTTGAAAGTTATGTTGAACAATACGCACATGATGCGAACTTTCAGGAGGTATATTCAAACTTGAGTCAAGGCCACCAAGTTGAGGAATTAAAATACCATGTACATCATAATCTGTTGTATGATTTGGGAAAACTTTGTGTTCCACAGGGAGAGAGAGTAATTGTCACAAGGGAAGTGCACTCTTCTCTTATTGCTAGACATTTAGGTGTAAGTAAAATAGTGGCAAATATTCAGAGGTATTTTTACTGGCCTCGTATGCTTGAAAGTTTGTCGCATTTTACCAGAGGTTGTTCATTGTGTGTAGTTAGTATGCCTAGTAATAGGAAACTAGGATTGTACACACCACTTACAGTGCCTTCACGTCCGTGGGTGAGTGTTTCTATGGATTTTGTAGCAGTTCTTCCTTTATCAAGAAAATGTCATGATTATTTGTACATAGTTGTGGATAGGTTCCATAAGACATGCATATTAATGTCTTATAAAAAATAAATTACATTTGAACAAACAACTCAACTTTTGTTTCAAAATGTATGGGTTCTTTTTCGATTACCTACTTCTATTGTAAGTGATCGTGATCCCTGATTTGTTGGGAATTTTAGGTCAAATTTATGGAACTTGATGGAAACCAAGTTAAAGAAAAGTACAACCTTCCATCCACAAAAACATGGTCAAACTGAAGTGGTTAAAAGGACAATTATTCATTTTCTAAGAGGATGTTGCAGTAAACATCCTAAGTTGTGGGATGGCCACTTGCATTATATTCAACATGCTTACAACTAAGAAAAACACTCTTATACTCTAGCTTCTCCTTTTGAGGGTTGTCTTGGTTATTTGCCTAAATCACCTTTGGATTTCATCTTTGAGAAATATGTAGTAGTAGATGGACACAGCGACATAGACAAAGCAAAGAAATTCATTGAGAAAATTCAATTGATTCACCAAACTGTTCAAGAACAACTAGAAAAGAGTCAAGGAAAGTTTAAGGCAAGGCATGGTAAGCGTCATGTGGATCAACAGTTTCAAGTAGGTGATGATGTTTGGCTTTACATTAGCGAGGAAAGGCTTCAAGGTGAAGGTAAAAGGTTGAAACCAATACGTTATGGTCCATTTAAAATTTTGGAAAAGATTGGTAATAATGCTTTCAAGCTTGATTTGCCTTCATATATGAAAATTTATTCCATTGTTAATGTTGAAAACTTGAGATTGTATGAGCCTCCTTTGATTGAAGATCAAGGAGACAATATGCAGATTCCACTATTGAAGAATTTTCTCCAGAATTCCTTAATGGGCTTCAACAAGACACTATACTTAACAAAAGAAAAAGGACCAAAAAAAGGGGAAGTATTGATTATCTTTGAATGGGGATCAAAGGTACAAACCCTTCAAAAGATAAATGGATGGAGGTTGGAATGGTGGGGGAATTGTACCCTCAACTACTGGTAAATTGAAAGTGATATTTTGGGGTACAAAAGGCTTCCAATGGGGAGGAGTGATCAGGTGCTTAAGTTTATGCTCAAAAATCAAAGTGTTAGAATTATATTAAACTCAGATTTAGATCAAATATTTCATCATTCTGACTCCAATTGTGTGAATTTGACACTCAAATCTGAGTTTGTAAGCAGAAGTTAGAGCAAGTAAAAGTTCAAGTTTGACTTGTCTACATGGCAGGATTGCATGACATGGAAAAGCCCTTCAGTGAATCAGGAGTCGCCAAGTGGCAGTCCACCAACGACCACCTTATATTGCAAATCGCAAGTCGCAGGTGCTAAGGTGTTTAGAATCAGCCCGAGAACAACCGGTTTTGTGATGTGATAAAGAAATCACTTATCGCAATCACAATCGGTGAAGGGAAGGTATTTTAGTAATCAGCCGCTGGAAGGTTCAGGTTGTGATGCACTTTCGCAGATCGCAATCACACACAAGTTCCACATATTTACGACCACCGACAAGACTCTGCCAATTGTGATGAGTGATGGGATCTCAGATGCGATAAGTTATGCATTCTAGTTAATAATCCCATTGGGTCAGCTAATATAGCACCTGCACAATTGTTGCTTTGTTCACAAGATCATCCACTGGGTTTGTACACTGATTGCAATTTGTGATATAGCCGACAGGTTATGGTTTGTAGTGTGATGAACTATTCACTTGGTTAGCGGATTTTCTAGTGAAAATCAGTGTTTCTACTGGTTTTGGAGGAATTTGTGGAACAAATAGTGTGAGAACTAGGAGAAGTCATAAATTCTTTAGTTCTTATCTAAATTGGATGCAAAAAGAGGCTAGATAGCCATTTTTGAGCATTGTAAACACACTTTTGTTGTAATTTTGAGCATAATAGAGAGGTCCAATCATTGGAAGCTAGACAAAGGAGACGTAGCCTAGGAGGGGTGAACTCCTCATCAAATATCTGTGTTGTGTGTTGCATTTTGATGTTCTTTTATGTTATTTTTTTGTTATTCCGCATATGTTTTATGTTGAATTGTTTATAACATTTACATAAGAAACTCTCATGGAAATCAGTTAATTAAGAGATTGGTGAATCCTTAAGCACTTGATAAGCAAATGATAAGCATCTTGGGTTTTATTCTAAATGGAGAATTAGCACAACATTACTAATATGCTCAATTTCAAATTACTCAGGTGATACAATTCCACTTGATGAAGATCCTGAAGATTTTGAAACTTGTCCTGTTGATTAAAATATCATTGTTGTCCCCTCTCCGTCTGTTGAAAAATCTACTAAATAGATAAAGAAAAGAAGCAATCATAGAGTAAAGATGTTAAAACAAGAAAACAAGAAACTGAGGAGAAAGATAAAACAACTCAAGAAATGGTTAAAGTATTTTAGAAGGACCTATAAGAGGAAGATAGAACTAAAGATAATTAGGATTCAAAGCGAAAAGTTTCTCAATTCTGTTGAAACTCAGACTGAGGAAATTTGTACCGTGTGGGAACACAAGCAAAATTCTATCTCTCTGTGGCATCAATTGAAGTAGCTACTCAAACAAATTTAGTAACAACTTTCAGTGAAGCTACTCAAATTGAAATTATACCTCCTTATTCTCCTTTAATTAAGGATGTCACCCTTCAAAAATTGAACATAGAATTGGCAAAGTCTCAACAGATTTTAAATCAATATCAAGGCAAAGTCATGCCCTTAAAGAAATTCAATGCATTATTAGTTACAGAAGATGAGAGTTACACTGATCTTAGGGTAGAGTAGAAATATATAGAGAAAGTACAAGGTGATCTCTAAAAATATTTCAAGAAAATTAAAGAAACTTGTTCTATTTACGTAGATGCATTGTCTTGCATATCCCCTGCCAAAAGATATGCACTATTTTTACTTGAATTTTACTTTTTTTTTTTAAATTAAAGGTATGAGATCAGGCCAACCTTTTGAATTTAGTACTATTACTAATTCTATCAAGTCTTTTCAAGAACAGAATGAGGATGTAAAATATTTCTTTTGTGAATTGTATTTACATAATTTTTTTTTGGAGGATGAAAAGGATGGAAATCCTAGTCCTTTCATTCGGTATGTTCAGTTCCAAGATTTTATATCCTTTTCTAAAAATCAAATTAAGTGGACTAAAACATACAATGTGTTTCAGAAAAGAGAGAATGGACTAGATCTCTGGGTTAGAGGTGAGCCTACAAGTCCCTTGAGAACTTTCATACAGCATAATAAATTAATGGAACAAACTAAAGTTCTGTGTACTCTAGCTCCTATTCATAGAGATACCCTTAGGTTAAGCCTTGAATATTTTGAAGAAATCAAGGAAGGATCCTTCTAGTCTACAAAGAAAACATGGAATGCATCCTCCAATGAGGTTAATAATAAATAACCCTTCAATTATATAAAGTTTAGGGTACCTGCTGCATGACTATGACATTACAGTAATCTGGTTATGACAAAAGGTCCCACTTAGATTGGATGTCAGTATAGAAGTCCTATTATATGGTATCCCATAGAGGAGTATCAATGTGAATATGAGCTTTCTGAAAGACAAGAAACCATGGCTTTTGAAGTACTCTGAAACAAAAATGGCTTTTGACTTTATAAAGAAATCACCTATCTGCCATATTCCTTAACTTTATTTCATGTCAAATATCGTATTGCATGAGGACATGAAAAAGGGTAAGCTGGGGGGTATGTTGGGTTATGAAAAAGGTATGATTTTCCACTTTATTACCTTGGTTGATAATATATTTTCCAATGATTTTACTTTCAGTTTGAGGATATTTGGAAGAAAAGGATAATGGAAAATGGTTGAAAGTATTTTTTATGTTATAAGTCTTAATTTAAGTTAATTTATGTGCAAAAGAATTTGATTGGAAGATCGTTGTTCCTTCAGATGAGTGTAAAGTGCTAAGTATGGAAAATCATTATCTTTACTAGGGATTGTCAAGCTAGGAATATGCACAACACAACTTAGGGAGATACAGATTGCTATTTGAAGTTCTGATGATCACGACGAGCAATCTTGAGGATCCCCCGATCCTTAGGATAGCTCCATTTACTAGTATTTTTATATAATATATAACTCAGTGGTAAATAACAATGGAGTGAGACTTTACTTTTCATTCTTAGAGTGAAACTGAGAATAGTGATTCAACCTTGAATTTTTATAAATGACTTTGTAAACTATTTTGATATTACTGAAGAGTTAGTTTTTTTTCATTAAGTTAATGTATTGTGTTTCATACGACAGTTCCTTCTGGGGACCTCAGGCCCAGTCACCAGAAGATTCGTTGCTCAGTTGTATTATTTTCATTTACTCTCTTTTTGAATATTGGTTATGCTATTTCATTTCATAGTCAGAAGTGGATAGAATCTTATGGTTTCTAATGCTACTACTTTTCGTGAATTTGTTAAATCCATTTTTTGAGATTAAAGGTTTTAATGAATAAGTTTACTGAGTTGTTTCAACTTTGTAAGACTTTCAATTTGCAGTGTGATTTAAGTAACTTTCCTTTATGCATTGATTTTGTAGAAGCATTGTGAATTTGATTGTTGAATCTAGGTTAATTCCTTTGATCAGTGCAGAATTCGAGGTAATAGGAAGTAAAATGGTTATTGTAGGAATAGTTTATTTCTGCAATGATTGGGTAAATTTAGGAATTCCCTTGAGTCTTTTGTAGTAAGAGCTACTTAAATTTCGATCCTCTAGGATTTTATTCTGCACATACTATGCTGACAACCTTGAAATAAAAGACGAATCCCAGGTTGACAGAATTAATGTAGGATTAAGATTGATTTTGAGAATTCATCTTAGTTCCCCAAAATATGGATATAAAAACAACAAGATAAATAAATGGTTCCCCTCCTTATATTCCGTTTTTATTGAGTTGTAACACAAAATAAACCACACACACTCTTCTATGAATTGATTTTTTTCTTTCCAAAATGCAAAGTTTCCCAAAATAAACTATTTCATAAAGCAAATATCCAAACTATTGACTAAATGGTCATATTGAGAGAGCTGGGGAGTGGTGAATAATGTTGAGATCAATTTTACTATTTCACAAATTTTCATAATGAAACACCATATAACAATGAATCATAAGAATAAACTACGACAATGCAACATCAAGTTACAAATACATCAATAACATATCATGAAAACCATCACATCACAAAGAGACACAATTCTTCAAGTGAAAACCTATATGAGAAAAAATCGCCAACATTCTTATTTTTATTTTCAATTCATTACATAGATTCACATTTTATGGTTTTCTCGAGGAAACTACCCGCAAGAAATGCAAGTGGTCACTCGTGGTAGGCTGCAACCTAATTGAGGCACCGACCTCAAATATGTGTAGGCTCTAACCTACTCTATGCTTGAACCCAAATAAAGTTTTGACCTCTGTGGTGGTACCAATTGCCTTCTTAAATCCCATTTTCATCCTCCATTTCATCTCATTTTAAAACTGGATACATTGTATCATATATCACTGAATTATAAGTAATATGAAAATCTAGAATCTCCAACCACTACCACTTAAACCATTGTAATCACCATTGTCACCGTCATTGCTATCATAACCCACAACCACTTTCACTACAGTCACAACTTCCAACCATTATCACTGAAATCACTACAACCATTTTCACTGTAATAAATAATCATATCAATCACTATCATACTACTATCCATGCTCTACTCAACCAAGTTCATCAATCTAGTCACTCAAACCCTTTCTTGGAACCTCTTTTAACCATGTGTCCAAAATGGATATACCTTGCCCTTATATCCTTAGAAACATACCCAAGATGATAAGGCCATCAAACAAATGTCAAAAGAATTCACATAATCTAGATTACGTCCACCTCTAATCTCGGATAGACCAACTTCTTTGGGAATCAAATTTGGACTAATATTGAGCCCAACATCACAAAATAACCATATACAACTATATGATAATTTAAATATTCTACACAAAATCTATTTTTGGAAACCTTTCAGTAGGTTTCCAAATTTCAACATGGGGCATTTTTGATCTACTAAACATTTGAAAGAATTGCCCATTTTTATAAAAATAAAAATCTTTTTTACCTGCCAAACCACAAGACTCAAACATGAGACCAAGGACCTATCAGTAGAAGACCTTACCAATCCTATCGCTTAATGTTTCTTGTTATACCAACTTGTTCATTTTGTAATAGGGTTAGTCCAATGCAGGTTAAACATGTGCAAAACCCTAGTGGGCACTCCTTGTTACAACTTAGGATTTGAATCGACATAAAACTAGTGTGACTAGTTTCAAAACAATGTGCCTAATTACATGCCAAACCAATGCACCTAGTATTGACCCAATATTCCAATTATTTAACCAATATGGTTAGTATCATACCAATGTGCCTATTCACAGAATGCAACACATATCACTATGCTTCTCGAACTCTTATGCTACCATTATGGTTCTTCTCTCAAGATCTATACGTTACCACTATTACTGTGCCCTTGGTATCTTTATATGACCATTGTGATTATTCTTTCAACATCTTTACTCGACCATTATGAATGTTCTCCTAGAGGCTCTGTAATCACTACTTAACCATTGTGACTAATCCTCTCGTGCTCTTTATATAATTATTGTGGCTGCGTTACCAGTCACTTTATACAACCACTATGATTATGCTCTCAAGATCTTTGTATGACCAATTTGATTATGCTCTTCGGTTCTTTACTCAACCATTTTAAATTAACCTCTTTGTGGCTCCGTGGTCACTGATGATAGGGGTATGTATGACTGTATGATAAATATGGTTTGGTCTCTCATGTTTATGTAATCAATGTGACTCAAGGTCTCGATGGCTCTACGATTATTACTATGTAACCATATGCCTTTGTTATTAACAATAAAATCACGTATGCACACTTCGTAACACGGCTCGTGATGAATCACTATGTCAATCCTCTAACAAACCAGAACCATGTTATAATGGTGGTGTCCTTGGAAGCCATGATGATACTTATCTTCGTAAGGTATAGAACCATATATTTCTATCTACCATGATACCTCAAACTTCCATGTGAACTTGAACCCAAACAAGTATCATGCCATGTTAGAAAAACTATCCAAAAACCCAAATAAACACACCAATCTCAATCTCATAACTCCACAATTATGCATTCTCAAAACAATTTTGTGTATCTTCACTTTCAATTGATGATCATTTTAAGTTTCAAAATCTTGTATATATAGCTAGCCATATGGACCCATGGCTCATGAGATTGAACCAAGGGTTGAAGGATTCATTGTGATTTAACTAATAAAGCTCATGCCATGTGGGGGTTCCATGACCATGCATGCATTTTAATAGGACTATGACCATGCCTTCCATGTGGTTGTTCCATAAGACCATAAGCATGCATGTCATGATACCATAACCATGTTCATGTTTTAATAAGCCATTGCATGTTTCAATAGTACCATAAATATGCACACTTTTTAATAAATTTGGTGACTAAGATTTTTACCATATTCGGGTGCTCAATTGTTTGTTTAGAAACTTTTTGGTGAAATCACATAATTGATCATTTGTCGACGCATTTCGAACAAACTAGTGTGGTTCATCGTCAGGACAAGTTGAAGATACAGATCCATTTTAGCATGCTATATAGTCTAAGCAGAGACTCCAATGACTAGAAAGACTAACGGCTATTTTTCAACCTAAGGACCCTAGTCAAACCTCCTTTAACTAAATTAATATTAATATTCTTTATAATTATTATAGATCTAAGGATAACGTAAATTGGGTAAAAATAAACAGAACGTAGGTCAGATATTACCATTTTATTATTTAACTTATTTAAACTATTAATCAAATATAGTTATTATAATATTTTTCAATTCCTAATAATAATATATTTAGTGTCACGTTATTAAATCATTGGTTAGATAATAAATTTATCTATTTTATTATTTAAATCATTAATAAATATATATAATTAATATTTTTCAATTCCTAATATAATAATATATTTAATGTTAAGTTATTAAATCCATTATATAAATCTCTAGAAAGAATATATTTACTAAAAAATAGATTGGATCAATGGTTAGTTAACAAACTAAACCATTTAATTATTTAAAATATTATATATACCTGTATATCTATATATA
>APFE031014385.1:14326-71051 GCA_000404065.3 Pinus taeda
TAAATGAAAAATGGAAAATTAATTAATTGTTATTGTTTTTCAAGAAACGGTAACTTTTCATCCAGGGGATTCTTTTCAAAGTAAAATATGCCGTTATAAAGGTCTAAAAGACACAAATGGCCTTTAACTTCACCTATATGAGACTATCTATCATATGACTTCATAGAGGGTGTTGTTGCTGCCTTAGGTACTCGTTGGGAATATACAGCATAATACTACTTTCTTAGGTTGCCTTTGACATCAATGACACTTTTTTCATCAATGACAACATATTTTGCAATAATATCCAACTTTTTCATTGATGGGCAACACCATTAGACATTAATGTTAATTTTATATCAAGCGTACACCAAAATGTTGATACTTTCATTATTCTCCTTTGTCTTTGAAAAATATCCCTTCCATTTTATCCTTTGTATCAATGTCTCTACAAACTCTCCTCCTTTGAAATAAAAAGGAAGGGGTCACAAATTTCTATGAAAACTACCATGGAAATAATCATTCATAACTATCTATCCATAAATTGCTCTTAGATTATTTTATGGACCTGACTGAATCATACTTCCTTCATTAGGGGAATTTTGAGGAATAAAATGGGCCTCCTAAGGAAATTATAAAGTAATAGTGGAAATAATAAAATAATATTAGATTACATCATCAAATTTTAGAGGGAAAAAAGAAACGACTAGTTTTTCAACTCGTATTTTCATCTTATCTCCCTATGGAGACAATTGCATGATTATTTTCAGTGGGTTCCTTGTGACGAGTCATAATCATTGGATGATATTTTCTACCTACATAATTATTTCTTACTGATGGTTGTGACAATCCATATTCATTTACTTGCCCCAATTATTTCTTCTTATGGATCCCTTTTCTTTATTTTGATTCCTTGAATTCTTCCCTTTCTTGGAATTATCTTGACTGGTATTAAAATGAACTTGTCTGCCCTAGTGCACCACTTGCTTTTGATCTTCAAGAGAGATGTTGTTGGATCTTATGAATGTGTAATCACGATTCTTGGGATTATCTCCATTTGATGAGATTGAGGGACCATTGATCTTGGGTGCTTCACAATTTTCTTGATAAATAAGATAAGTCTTAATAAGTCGGTAGATTTGCATGCTAAGAATGTGATCCAATGGCTTAGTTCCTTTGTGTAACTTGGAATTGAGATTCCCCAATTATTCGAATAAGTGGATAACTTCTTGTTATAGTATTTGATATGTTTTATCCTTCTCATTTGACTTTTTGGAAATAAATTCCTTTACCCTTTTTTCTTCTTCTAGTTTAACTTTGAAAGTGAGATCGTTGTCTTCATTTAGAATTTTATCTTGAAGATATTGCATCAATTGAAGTTCTTTATAAGGATCCTTGTTTCCCTTAATGGAATTTTAAATTCTACCTCATAAGAAACTTCCGCTTTAGGTTCTTTAGTCTAAAAAATGAATAGTATTTCACCCCTTTCTTCATCGGTCACTCTTTCGTTGTTCTGAATGTCACGTTTTTCTTTTAAGAATTTATTTTTTCTTACTAAATTTCTTCTTTTGATAATTATGTTTCAATATCAAATCATCATAACTATGATTCATTTTATCATAAGGACATTCAAAAGATTTGAAAGGAATCTTACCTTTCAACTTGTTGGTTCCTCTCTTCAACTTTTAACTAACTTGGCTTTTTCTTCATCGGAGCTAGATTCTTCTTGATATTTTTATTTTTCTCTTATTTTTCTACCTTGAAAGCTACTTATTTGACTCCTACTTTTTCCCCTTTGTTGTTAGCTCATGTGTGAAGAGAGTTCCATGAATTTTATGCATGAACATCTTTTCTATTTCTGATAATTCCTCAAGAATTGATACTTTAGGATTGAATCTTGATGCAAGTGATCGCAAAACCTTTAAGAGAACATAGCTATCTAGGAATTCTTCACCAAGAACTTGAATGGAGTTGAATACATTGTCTAATAAAATAAAATATGAAGAAATGTCCTAATATTCTTCCATATTCAAGCTTTCAAATTGACCTATAAGAGCTTGCAACCCAAATTCTTTAAAGTTCACACCCCCTTCATAATAAGTTTGGAGCTTATTCCATACATCATGGGTTGACTTTCACTCCATTACTTTGATGAATTATAACTCTACTTAACAACTTAAAAGAACACGTTTAGCTTATGCATTATATGTGCACGCTTCCTTCTCTGCTACATATGTTGGAATAGTATCAGAAAAAATTTATTTTGTCCCCACAATTTCCCAAACTTATACTCCCAAAGGGATGAGATATGTATCCATCCTTATCTTCCAATATGCATAATTGGTTCCATCAAACATAAGGGTTTCCCACTTCTCTAGTTGTAGCCATTTCTCCTTTATCTTTTATGTTCCCATAGTTAGTTCCTCTAAACGTAACCTACTCGTATAACACATTTTGGCCCAAATTCACATTGAGAGGGGGGGTTAATCAACGTGACAACAATTTTTACTATTTCACAACTTTTCATAATCAAATGAACATATAGCAGTGAATCATAATAATTAACTACAACAATGAAACATCAAGATAGCATATCATTAGTAACGTATCAAGAAAGAATCACATCACAAAGACACACAAGTTTTTAGGTGGAAACCCTTATGAGATAAAACCACCAATATTCTTCTTCTCTATGTTTAATTCATTACATAGATTCACAAGCTATGAACTACTAGAGGAAACCTCCCACAATAAATTCAAGTTGCCACTTGCAGTAGTGTACAAGTTTATCGAGGAACCAACCTCGAATGATGCAAGAAGTTGCTCACTGTAGGACACAACATGATTGAGGAACCAACCTTAAAAATAAGTAGCCTTCAGGCTACTCTAGGCCCCAACCTAATTAAGTCTCCAAACTTAGTGGAAGCATCAACTTATTTCTCTAACATCCTTGTTGACCTTTATTATATCTCATTTTTAAGTTGGATATAGTGTCATCATATATCATTCAATCATAAGTAACATCAAAATATGTAATCTATAACTGTTTCCATTGCAACCATTACAATGACTTTAATCACTATCACTGCAATCACAACCTACAACCATTGTCATTACACTCACAACTTGTAACCGTTATCACTAAAATCATCGCAACCATCATCATTGCAATAAATAATCATATCAATCACTTTCATAACATTTTGTATGCTCTGCTCCAACAAGTTCATTAATATAGTCACTCAAACCCTTTCTCAGAACCTCTTTTCACCATGTATCCAAAACAACTATACCTTGATCACAGATCCTCAAAACCATACACAAGATAATTTGGCCATTAAACAACTTTAAAATAGCATCACGTACCCTAATTATGTCTATATTTTATCCCTAATCATCCAATTTCTTTCTGAATAAATTTTTGACTAATATTGAGCCAAAAACTAAAAATAACCATATACAACTTATAATAATTTAAATATTCTACACACAATATCTTTCTTGGTTCCCTGCAAAAAGATGTTGGATTTCAACACTAGCCACTTGTGTTATGCTATGAGTTTGAAAAGAAAACATATATTATATATATTATATAGATATAGATATAGATATATATATATAACTTTTCTAACCATCCAACAACACAACTCAAACTCGAGAACATGGATGCATCACTAGAGTGCCTATCCAATCCTACTGATTCATGTTGCTTGTTATATTAACCTCGTTGATTCATTTTGTAGGTGGTTAGTCCAGCAAATGTTGAAGACATGGGCATCTCTATTGAACTCTCCTCATCAACTTAGGATTCAAACCAATGCAACCAGTATCAAACCAATGTACTTGCTTACTTACCAAACCAATCTAACCAATATAAAATCAATGCACCCACTATTGAACCAATGTGACAAGTAGCAAAGCAATGTGTCTATTCACATAATGCAACTAATATCATTATTCTTTTTGGGATCTTATGTTCCATTTTGATTATGATCTTGGTCTCTCTACACAACTATTAGCTCTACTCTTATGCTCTTATGTGACAACTACGAATATACTCTCATCCTTTTTACTCAACCACTATGACTATGCTCTCAGTGCCTCTGTGATCACTACTTGACCATTATGACTTAGACACTCGATCTATTTATACAATCATTTTGAATGGTATCTAGATCTCTTTATATGATGACATTGACTGTGCCCTTAGCCTCTTTATATAACCATTATGAATATGCTCTTTGGCTCTTTACTCGATCATTGTAACTTGGGCTCTCCATTAATTTATGGTCATTGAGGCTCAGAGTCCCCATGGATTTGGGATCATTGTGGCTAGTGCTCTCATCACTATGCAATCACTATGACTCAGATCTTCATGACTTTGTAACTATTACTATGTGATGACTAGGCCTCTTCGATTAACAATAAAATGACATGTGTACCCTTTGTAACTGATATCAAGATGAATAATTTTTCCAATCCTATGAAAAAAAATAACCATGGCATTATGAAGGAATATTAGTAAGCCACGATGTTAATTATCCTTATAAGAACCCATATATTTCAAACTGCAATGATCAATTATACCTCAATGTGAAATAGAATGCAAATGAGTGTCAAGCATAGGGGCTTCACTAGACGAGAAACACCATACCACGTGCATTCATATTGTTGGATATATATTGAGAAAAAAATGACATAATATATTCAACATATAATAAGGGGAAAATGGTTTTCATTTTGGAAGGTATAAAAAATGAAGCTCAAATTTAATGAAAAAATATAAATGGGTATAAAAACTCTTAATGAAAAAATGGATACCTATAATATCTAGTGAAAGTATGGGTTTTTTAAATTGGGAAGGTGTATTGTGTTTGTATTGGTAGGGGGTTAAATAATGTGAATTTTAGAGGCATTTTCCAATATGTACTCAAATTATGGGTATTTTAAAGCATTCCGTGAACACTCGTGATATGCCAGATGTTCATTGAGTTAAGCCCCCATGGTATCAGTATCAGGTTGGGTTAGAAAAATTATCCTGAAACTAAAATAAAGAAATTGATCTCAACCTCAAAACTCCACAATCATGCATTCTCAAAACAATTCCATGTATCTTTGCACTCAAAACAACTCCATGTATCTTAGCTTTTAATCGATGATCATTTGAAGTTCCAAACTATTGTATGTTCAACTAATCACATGGACCCATGACTCATGGGAGTCGGCCAAGAGTTGATAGGTTCATTGTGATTAAATTATTAAAGCACATGCCATGTTGTGGTTACATGACCATGCATGATTCTTAATAAGCTTATGACCATGCCTGCCATGAAGTGGTTCCAAAATACTATAACCATGTCCATCATGAGACCATAACCATTCCTGAATTTTAATAAGCCATGACTTGGTTCAATAAAACAATGACTATATAAAAATTTTAATAAATTTGGTGACAAGGATTTTTCCCATACTTTGGTCCTTTATTATTGTTTCTTTTCAATAAGCAATAATTTTCATCTAGGGGGTATTTTTCAAAGTACAATATGTTGGAAAGTTCTTGACAAGGCCTATCTAATCATGTTGTCCATAAGAATAAGCTTATTAGAGAATCGTACCAATATCAAAAGCTCAAATGACCTTTAAATTCAACTATTGGAGACCCATATGTCATAGAACTTCATAGAGGGTGTTCTTGCCTTCTTAAGCACTCCTTGGGCATATAGAGGGTATTGTTGCTTCCTTAGGAGCCCTTTTGACATCAATGACACTTTCTATCATCAATAGGAACATAATATGCAACACCAACTCATGAAAATGTATAATGAATTCATGGATTATTAATATAATGGTTATCCATTCGAGCCAAAAGGAATTAAATTATCCAATAGCATCGAACCTCACTCTCACCCATTTTCTTGTGATTCTATGCATCCAAAATGGAAACAACTATCTAAAGTAGTTCTTAACAAAGTTAATTTTTCTAACACCATTTGTTATATCACTCATATGGAGCCGTAGTTTTACCTACATTACATCATCAATGAATTAATGAGACTATATGTAGTTTTCTTATTTTTATATCCTTTATTGGGAATGAGGGAAATTGCATAAGAATTCCCACTAGGTTTGTATTTGTTGCACATAATTTCTCGCAAACAAATATATGAATTCTTTGAAATAAACACTTATTATTGTGGTTTCCTAACCAAGTTCAAATAATTTAGTATATTCAAAGATTTCATGTCTAGTTTAAGAAACTTACCTTTTTCACCAAATCCACATTAGATGCAATATTTGAGGAATCTTTTTATCAATGTTTTAAATAATGATATATGTGCCCCAAGTTTTAATGGCTCCTAATGTTATTTTTTTGGAAGCATATCAAAGAGATAGAGATCCAAAAGGTGTTGGATTTTGAAGGCCAAAAAATATCATTCCTTTGTTCTCCCCATCAAATAAACCACTTTCATTCCTTCCCATTACTTAAGATCTATATTTTAACCTATGTTGGAACTAAAAAGTTCCAAC
This sequence comes from Pinus taeda, assembly GCA_000404065.3. Taxonomy (NCBI): domain Eukaryota; kingdom Viridiplantae; phylum Streptophyta; class Pinopsida; order Pinales; family Pinaceae; genus Pinus; species Pinus taeda. The sequence goes on from APFE031014385.1 coordinate 20,834, forward strand.
TTATACATATCTTCTACAATTGTGATGAGAGTTATTTTCCAAAGAATAATTGTGATGAGAGTTATTTTCCAAAGAATAAACATAAGGAAATAAAACATTTATGGAAATTTTAGAGGATATTTTTAATGATGATATTGAAGCTATAACCCAACATTATCTACCTCTACCCATTGAAAATATCCTTCTCTTTTCCTAGAAGGATATGGAACCCTAACTCTCTTTGCATGCCATGACTAACATTTTTGATCCCCAAACCTTAAAATTTATTTCCTATTGAAACTACTTGAATAACAACATGATTTCTATTGAAATGTGTGGTTCTGACATTGTTTTCAATGTTATGTGTTTTCCAACATTACATTCCCTCACCATGGGTTTCCATCAATTATATTGAATTTTGTAGTAATATTTTCTCCAACACACATCCTAAGGAATCACAATTGATTCTCCGATGATCATTATTGCACATTGAATGGAAACAATTCTTGAAAAATGGAACTCAGGTATTTTCCCTAATTCCATGACATCCAATTATTTGAGATATATTCTCAACCCATGCATGCTGACATGTAGTTTGTATTGGAATAGCAAGAATCAATCTCTAATAAATATGAAAGCTTTCCACCTTCCTAAGGTTTCAATGATCACTTCATCTTGATCATACTAGGTGACTTCCCACCTAATGTTTTACCTTATTTTTCCCTATTTGCCAAAAAATAATGTAATTGGAAAGGTACTTCAAGAGTCACTAGTTGTTAGTGTTATATGCCCTTGTACTAGTCATTATGTGTCACTAGTTGTCAAAGTCCTAAAAGAAGAATGAAATTGGCACATGTGTCCCATCTTTTGACCTTTGAAAAAAATAATGGCGAAGGATAAGTTCCCCATTCCCTTCATTGAAAACCTCTTAGATAATCTCAAAGAGGACAAATTCATCACTAAAATTGATATATTTTCCATATATCAAAAAATTCTATGGAGGAAGGTATCTTAAAAATTATTTTTTGAACTTACGATATACAATATGGTCTCTTTGTTACGATATTTTGATCTACAATCTATTATAGACATTTAATAACAATTATAGGTCACAAGAGGCCTTATATTATTATGAAATATTTTATTATGGATATTTCCTTCCTTAGGTCTGATATTTATTATCACTATCTTATTGGTTAGATTTCTAAAAATAATAGAAAAGGGCAAAATGAAGGAATGAACAACTAAAAACACCATCTACACAAATGAGAATAACATGTATCCTAGGAAACCTTTGTTTAAAAAAATGCCAGCTAGGAAGTGAGGCCTATGCTCTACTCACTCTACCTTAGTTCTGAGAATCCAAATATGAAGATGGTGGAACTCAATATGAAGTTTCCTTTAACACTATGGAATAAATGGATGATAATTTTTTTTGTTATTACTCTCTTATTTTCCCAAACCCCGCTCCTAATTCTTTACTCAACTATAGAATGGGTAAAATGCTAGAAACATGCAACCAGTTTCTTTTCCTACTAGCGTAGTATTTATCATGACATGATAGCATGGATGGTTGGGGAATTTCCATGTTTTGTGACGTATCTAGGGGGGATAATATTTCGTACATATGGAGGTATCCAGGGGGATAGTTAATATAATGTTGCCATTATAATGGAACAGGACAACTATGTGATTAAAAATAAATAATATAATAGTAAAAAAATAGACATTTAGTATATATACAAACGTTAGTATGATTGTGTTGGAGATGTGTTTGATTGTATTATCTTGTAGCAAGCATGTATTATAGATAAATTCCTTTTGTATGGGTTATTCTATGTAGTTATTCTACCTTAGTGGTTCTTCTTTCTATATTTTGTATGTTGTTCATGGTGAATGTTTTGGTATATTTGGTGTTCAAGGTTTATCTTGGGATTTTTTTAAGATATTCTCTCTTACATTTTTGAAGTCTTTCTACAATGATACAACTTTTACGGTCATATCAACCATGCATGTGAATATGATCACTAGAATTAATCATATTAAACACTGCCAAATGTTTACTAACAATAATTATATTAAAATTATAACACAATATAGATATAATATAGATATTTATATGCTATATAGTCAACCATTTCAATTATATCCAAGATAAGGTCAACTATATTTATTGTAAGTGCCCTCACCTAAAGCATTTAAAATCCAAATAAAACCACATTTCATCTATAACGTTGAACATGAAAACCATATTAGGTATAAACTCAACCTTATTGAATACCATATGTTGAGAATTTACCAAGGAAATCACACTTTTTGACATAGACGAATACGATTAAACCAAAGAAATTTAGTTTCTAAAGTTTTTTGCTTTCATCACACCTTCTCTCTTTGTAAGGGTGTGATTAATATCACTGTATTTATCTTTGAGACTGCGATTGTATCCTCTACAATTAAAATAAATAAATGAATTGGCTTATTCTTGCGATGTGACTGCACTTTCTGTTGGGTTGCCACTTCGCTCTTGTCCTCAAGCTTGTCTTGACCTTTTCTATTTCTCTATGAGCACAAGCTAATTTCAAATGTTTCTCTCCTCGGAGTCTTATGTAATCTTTTGCTGAGATACCATGAAAAATATTGAAGAGGCGGAAATACATAGTGAAAAGATTCAATATAAGCAATGGAGCAAACAACTCTTCTCATCATTGAATAATAGTTAAATAAACTACATAGGAGACAAGGAAACAAACAACAAGAAATGACTAGAGAAAGTCCCAACTCAAACTCAACTAAGCTCAAATAAACTCAATTGAATAAAAAATGACTATCACACCTAGTAAACAATGAGATTAATGCTCTCAACAGTAATCATGTTGAATTATAACTACTATATTTTCTTTGTAAGTTTCAGTGTCAAAATTAAGTTGAATTTTAATTTTAAGGTGCACTTTTGATTGAACTCCACAGCTATTTGAATCAATCTAAATGGTCAAAACATGAAAAAGCATTTGTAAAAATCACTATTTTGGGTGAAGTTTTGGTAGTATCTGACACCTGCATCATGCTAAAGAAAAAATCTAGTGTGTATGAAATGAAAACAGACAAGTTAAAGAATACAAGTGGGTGATGTTTTTAAGAGAGAAATTTGAAGTGAATAAAGAAAGAAAATTCAAGTGAATGAGTTCAAATGGAGCAAAGTATTGAATTGTTGGAATTATTGAATACTTTGATAGTCAATGCTCAAGACAACACAATCATCATTCACAAAAGTACTCTCCAATCAGTGGGAACTTGTCTACAATTAAAGAAAGCTCGATTTAATCTTCTCCAAACTCAAATTCAGGTCTTCAAGATGAAATTCAACGAAAGAATTTTGAAGTAATAATGGTTCACAACAACCTTTTTTTTTAGGGAGAAAATGCTCATGAAGATTGTTACATAGTAATTTGTCACCGTTGGTCACTGTCCCTGTTACCCTTGTTTTTGTACATTGGAGGACACATTTATGGACCTGTGACCAGTGACATAACTAATAAACACTTGCATTATGTTCCCCTGAGTATGTACTTCATGTTCCCTGAAGACACCTTTCGCAAATTATCCCTAAAAAGTGCCCTTTTTCCATTAGCTCGGGTACACAGTGTCTTACCCGCGCCAATGACTCAGTTCCTCAAAAGGGGGCGCGCCCATTGGCGCTCTGTCCCAGAGAAACACCCGCGCCACCTAAATTTGGTAATGATTTTTGGCCAACGGGCACCCATATGTTTTTTCCTCTCTTGTCATGAAGTTCTATAAAGGAAAAATCCTCAAGATAGAGGTCGAAAGTCATTTTTTATCCATGACAACTATGCTGAGTGGCTTTTCAGGGATAATACCAATCCATAACAGGTGTCCTGGTACAATGCATATTCCTCCCTTCTCCATCTATAAATAACTGTCCTCCTGCATTAAACCAACTAGTTTTGCTAGAGTCATGGTGAGTGCTGAAGTAATGCTGGAGTGATAGTGAGAATTGTAAAGTATAGAGAGGTTATGCTGCCGAATTATTGAGAGAGAAAAGGTGTTTGCAAGGCGTGTATAGCTGCTCGCCCAGTCAGAGGAGGTTCAACGTCAGAACCTTGGTTGTAATCTTTCTCTGTTTTTACTCATTAATAGACGACTATCATTATGGTTCCACTCATGTGTCTTTATAATGGTATTTGAGTTATATCTTTTTTGACTGATATACAATTGCACATATTGGATTTTATGCTTGTATTTGTACCGTTCTTTGCATGTGCAGGTGTCTGTTCACGAGGATCGTGGGGATTGTGACCAGCCAGAGCAAAGGAATGGGAGTGACGATTCTTCTACAACTACTAACGTTGGAATCCAGGTAGGCCATCATCATCGATCTCTGATTTGCAATTAGGAACCTGCGTGTTAGCGTTGTGTGATTGTTGCTAGACCCGTGTTGGGCTAGTGGGATCGCCTCTGTCCACAGAGGGGATTTACCAGTTCAACAAAGATGATTAAAATGACTATTTTGAACCACTCAGTGGTACAACTTCAAGTGCAAAAGATGATGAAGTTTTACATGATCAAGTTCAACCTTTCGTTTATAAACCAATCATTATATAATGGGAAGAAATCGAGTGCAACAAAAATCGACATGGGTTTGCTAATATTTGAAACTAGGGCCAAATTCCACATAGGGAAATTCAGATGATCAAGATAATATGTGCATTAAATTCCTCTTTTCGAGAGGACCAAAATCAGCCTAAAGATCACCTAATTAAGTTAAAAAGAAGTTAAGTTTTGAATTGTTTTATTTATGCATACATTATGGAATGGGTCAGCCCTAACCACATGAGTAACTGCTTGGATCAATCTTAAACCCAAGTTACCCCATAGGAAAACCTATAAAAATAGGCCACCTCAAGTTCATTTGATCACATTACCATCATATTTCTATTCTTCTAATTTGTTTTTAGCTCCCACAGGTTCATCGACAGAAGTTTACATTGTGTCTGAAATTAGAGGCGAAAGGTTCGCTCTAGGTTAGGGTTTTTTGGATCTATGTCGCTCGCGTTTGCAGTCGCAAGCATAGAGTATGCCAAAGAAAGAATTTGTCTCTTTAGTTAGTCAAAGAGAGTTTAGCGAGAGTGAATCTCGGTTTAGGGGAAGATTAGAAGGATCATGTCCCTTGTCTCTTCCAACAGGTTGGCCTGGGAGTGACCTTGTCATCACAGTCGCTCGCCCAACTTAGTCAAGGTGCAAATTTGGCTCTCTGGTCACTCGCACAACTCGATAAGGGATAAAATTTGGGTATTTCCAATTCAATGCTAGATTCGCACGTATAGATACCTCCTGAGTGTGATTCTGCAGTTATAGTTGGTCACACATTGTATTCGTGAGAGTGACCCACAAGCTTTAGTCACTCACAGACAATGTAGATGAGAGCGACCTAGTTCAGATCTATGTTTTAACACCTTGACATTAGTTGGCTTCAGTTATATGGTAGATCTAGGTTTGTCTTCTATTATAATAGATCTGTAGATTTGGTTCATTGTTATTTGCTACAAATCACATGTATTGAGCTCATTGTTCTCTCTACTGAAATATTTTGATGACTATCTGCTAAAGAAGAATATTTCAAAAGGTTACACGCTAGTGGGGTTTTTCCCTAGTCTTGGACCGATATTTTGTCTCTTATGGTTGTGTTTTTGTCTTCTCTATCACTACATATATATTGTTCTTTCTTCAGCTACATTTATGATTGATTATACTGTTGACAAATTGGATGCATTGTTAATGAAAAGATAAATTGGGCTAAAGTAACTGATACAACATAAAACAATTTGAAAATTTAACATGGTATCAGAGCTAAGATGAAAGTCAAGCCCAAGAGAAGACAAGCTTTGAAGCCATGTCCGTCAGAAAGCAAGTGGTCTAATGAAGGTCAAGATATCGTCCTCTACCTTCAAGGAGCATGAAAAGTTGGGTGATGCATCAAACTTTGCTCCATGGAAATTCGGAATGGAGATCATAGCTGAGAAAAATGATATGCTGGAATACATTCAAGGAAGGATGCCCAAGCCTCTAGAAAATGCTTTCGCTTCTCTCAAGAATAGGTACAAGAAATTTGAGTATAAAGAAAAGAAAATTATAGCTGACAGTTTACAAGATCATTTACTTACTTATGTTGGGAATTTATGAAAGTATAAATATATGTATGAAAAGATAGCCAACATGTATGAAGTTAACAACTTGAATGAAATCATCACTTTGAAAGATCAACTCAAGGAAACTAAGATGAACAAAGGGGAAATAGTTCAATCCTACATTATTCAGATCTCCTGCCTTAGAGAGCAATTGAGGAGGGTTGGAGAAAATGTGTCGGATATGGAGCTTGTGCTTGTGACTCTTAGAGGTATCCCTCCCATTTTTGAAACCTTCATTACTGTAATCAAAAACAGAAATTTCCTTCCAACATTTGATGAAATTGTTAGGAAGCTCATGCAAGAAGAATCTAGAATGATAGCAAGAGGAAAGTTTCAAAAGCATGAAGAGGGAGAGCCCACAACATATATCAATCATGACAAGAAGAAGAAGACAAAAGGAGGTCCATCATGGAAGACTCCTTCTCAAATCTCAAAAAGAAGAAATGAGGAATCACTATCTCAGGTTGAATGTTTCTATTGCCATAAGAAAGGTCACTTTTCTCGTGATTGTCCCAAGAAGAGAAAAATACATCACTACAACACTAGAAGCAACTATAGTGACAAAAGAAGAAAAGACTATCGAAGGAAGAACTATGGTAAAACTTTCATAAGGGACTCCTCAAGTGATCGTGAGGAACATTGCCCTTCTCAAATGAATTCAAAAGCTCCCAGGTATGAAAGTAATGCAGTAAATAAATCTGAATACATTCTCATTTCTGCTCTTACTAGTTCTTCTCCAACTGATTCATAGGATGGTTGGTTGGCTAATAGTGGGGCCACTCAACATGTCTCTGGTTATAAAGAAGTCCTCTCTAATCTAGTAGAAAGGGAGACCAATCTAAAGTTCATTCTTGAAGACAAATCTACTCATCATGTGAAAGGTTTTGGGTCCATCAAATTTCAGCTAAATTATGGGGAATCAATTCTGCTACATGATGTCATATATGTACTAGGACTAATGAAGAATCTGGGATATGTATCTCCATTGGAAGAAAACGGTATGAGGGTTTCCTCACCAAAGGTAAAGTTCTAACTTGGCCTACTGATTCAACTATGAGGGATGGCTTCACACTAGGATCGAGATTTGAAGGACTCTATAGGGTCACTCGAAGACCTATCTTTGCATTGGTCCATAATACTAATCATTTGAGCGAATTATGGAACCGCATGCTGGCTCATATTCACTATGATGCACTTTTGAAACTAAAGAAATTGGTCTCTAGTATTCTAGATGTTCAACCTCGTCATGATGGAGTTTTCCCGGGTTGTGTAAGTGGAAAGAAAATAAGGGGACTGTTTTGCTCTAGTAAGAACAAAACTCATGAAATCCTTCATCTCATTCATTCTGATATATGTGGTCTAATGACTGTACATTCTGTTGGTGGTCACCTCTACTACATTACCTTTATCAACAAATTCTCAAGAAAGACATGGATATACTATCTTAAGCACTAGGATTTGAAACTTTTAAGGAATTCAAAGTCTTGGTAGAAAATCAATCAGGAAAGAGAATCAAAGTCTTTAGGTCCGATAATGGAGGATAATACATGTCAAAAGAATTCATAGCATTTTTCAAGAAAGACACAATCAAGAAGGAAACAATTGTGTCATATACTCTTGAACTGAATGGTATAGCCGAAAGAAAGAATAGCTCCATATTAGAAGCTCCTCATTCAATGCTACATGATCACAAGGTTCCAAAGTTCCTTTGGGCTGAAGTGACATCTACTATTGTATATGTTCAAAATAGGTTGCCTCATTAAGCAAAGAAAAAAACCCTCCAGAAGAGATATTCATAGGCACTAAGACTGATATTAGCCATCTTTGTGTGTTTGGATGCCCAATATATTTTCATGTGTCGAAAGAGAAAAGGAAAAAACACGAAGCTACTGCAGAAAAGGTACGTTTGTGGGTTATTCTGAAAATTATAAAGCGTATAAAATATATTCCTGGTGAGAGGAAGATCGAAATTAGTAGGGATGTTTTGATGAAGATGTGACTCTTGGTAAATCAAGAGATCTTCCTCCACCTCCTCCTCCTAACAGAGAGAATGATGACTGGGATATTCTAGATGGCCTGTCTTCACCTAAGTAAGATATGGTTGATGATCACGTAGGTCCCATGGATCCATTAGATCCTCCTCCAAGTGATTCTCCCTCCAAGAAGAGACCACTTTGGCTTCGAGATACTTTAGAGGATACTGAAAGAAATGTCCCCGTTGGCAGATCATATAGAGAAAATAAACAACCATGAAGGTATCAAGGATATGTTGCTGTTATGAGTACTATGATTCATGCTGAACCATCCAAATTCGAAGAAGCTGCAAAAGAACAAGTTTGGAAGGATGCTATGGCTGAAGAATATGAATCAATTATGAAAATGATGTATGGGATGTTGTACCTAGACCAAAAAGGATGTTTGTTGTGACTTCAAAATGGCTATTTAAAATCAAACATGGAATTGATGGTAGCATTGAGAAATTTGAAGAAAGGTTCATGACTCCAGGCTTCTCTCAAAAAGAGGGAGGAGACTATGATGACATATTTTCTTCTGTAGCTCGATATACAACAATATGTTCTATAGTTTCCCTTGTTGCAAGTCAGAGATGGGCTCTTCATCATATGGATGTAAATATTGCATTCCTTCATGGCATGTTATAGGAAGAGGTATATGTTGAAAAACCACAAGGATTCGAAGTGGAAGATCAAGGAACACATGTCTGCAGGCTGAAAAAGGAATCATATGGCTTGATGTAAGCAACCTAAGCTTGGTATGCACGTATTGACAGCTACTTAGTGAAGATGGGATTCACAAGAAAAATCTACAACCAAAATAAAATTTATAAGAACGTATTGGATTCAAGATTATGATCTCAACCATGGGGATTATTCACCTTTTTTGGAGTAAAAAAGTAAAAAGATTAAAAAATAATATAATAATAAAACTACTTTTTCAACTCATATTTTCAACTTATCTCCCTAAGTTTTTACTCAAATTTAGAGTTGGAGTACTCGTTGGATGAAAAATTTAATTCCTCATCTAAGGATTACCATTGTTGCATACTTTCAATGGACTTTGCTACATGAAAAATGAGAAATACATGAAAAATCATGATTGCAATGACATTTTTCATGTATTTTTCATTTTTCTTGTAGGAGGATCCATCAAAAGTATGTTATATGGGTACTCCTTCGATGAGGAATGAAAGTTTACATCCAACGAGTGTTGTCACTCGAAATTTGATTAAACCCATAGGGAGATAAGTTGAAAATATGATTTGCAAAAATAGTTTTTTATTTTTCCCTCTAAAATTTGATGATGTAATCTAATCTTATTTTACTATTTCCACTATTATTTTATAATTTCCTTAGTAGGCCCATTTTAGACCTCAAAATTCCCCTAATGAATGTTGATCCCAACCTCTACTTCAAGGTAGTCCAAGGTATGTCATTGATTTTGGTTTTATATGTTGACAATCTATCTTTCATAGGTAGTGAGCCTCTGATGATTGAATGTAAGAGGAAGCTAGCCTCTAAATTTGAGATGAAAGACCTTGGTGGCAAAAAAAGCTCGTAAGATTTTCCTTTCATAGGGAAAATACATTGTAAAGTTGTTGGAAAGATCTGGAATGACTAAATGTAAATCTATGGTCACTCCAATGGAAATGAACTTAAAGAAACTATGTGGAGATGTTGCAGGAGCAGAAATAGAAAATCCATCTCAGTACAGACAACTAATTGGGCCTCTAATGTTCCTTGTGAACACTCGTCCAGACATATGTTATGTAGTAAAAAATTTGAGTCAATTCATGACTCAACCCCACCACTCACATTAGATAGCTTCTAAACACATATTGAGAAATTTGCATGGGTTGATTACACTTGGCTTGAGGTATTCTCCAGGAAATGTTCAACTTCATGGACACATTGATGCTAATTGGGCTGAAAACGTTATCGACAGAAAGCGTACATCTCGATATGATGATATCTTGGATGAGAAGGAAACAAAAGTTTGTAGTGTTGACCACAATCGAAGTAGAATACATTGTTGCTAGCATGGCTAGCTATAAATTAGTGTGGCTCAGAAAGCTCTTTCGAGAGCTACTTGAGCAGGTCCTAGATACTACAGTGATATACTATGACAATAAGAGTGGGATATATTTGGCAGAAAATCCCATGTTTCATGACAAGTCCAAGCATATTGAGATTCAATATCACTTCATTTGAGACATGATATAGTGAGGAGTTGTCAACCTACATCACATATCGGCAGATGAATAGATTGTGGATATTCACACAGAGGCATTACCCCAGAGAAATTTCTTTGTCTTTAGATAGCATCTTGGACTAATGGATGTGTCCCCTCTAGGTGAGGGGCATATTTGATCAAGAACACTGAGCAAACTCTTCCTATCCTATTTGAGCTCCCAGGGTGAGGAATCGAGATGGAGGCCTCGTAGGGTTGAGGGAAATCTAGACAATAGGGTGTTATCCCTATTTGTTACCCATAGGGTTGGAGTTGTATCTCACCCTATCTTGGTCTTTACAGAGTATACGCCAGTTGGCATCATACCCACAAGTTGGGCTTGTTGGGTGTACTACTCTTCCTCTGGCAAATGATTGAGAGTGTACTTGGGGGTGTACAACCCAAGGTGATTATGATGCAGGTGTTCTGCCACATTACTATTCAGGGTCATCGATGGGAAGATCAATAGGAAATAGGATGGGTTGAGATAACTCCATATGATTCAAGGGTTGAGGGTTTACTCCCCTGTATGATGAGTTATCAAATTGCTAGATAAGGGTAGAATTTATTGCTCCCCAATTCTTCTTCTACATCTAAGAAATGTTTTAGCAGATAGAGTTGAGTAGAGGCTGACAAATATTGAAAGGTGGAATTCTTCCTAGTTGAGAGGGAGTGTTAATTTTTGCAACTAGGGTTAAATTCCACATCAGACAACTCAGATGATCATGATAATATTTGCATTACCTTCCTCTTTTCGAGAGGACCTAAATCAACCTAAATATTACCTAATTTGGTTAAACAAAAGCTAAGTTTTAAATTGTTTTATTCATGCATACATTATGAAATGGGTCGGCCCTAACCACATGAGTAACTACTTGGGCCTTTCTTAACCCCGAGTTAACCCTTAGGAAAACCTATAAAGGAGGTGACCTCAAGTTCATTTGATCATGTTATCATCATCTTTCTATTGTTCTATTTTGTTTTGGCTTGCAGAGGTTCATTGGCAGAAGTTGACATTGGGTGTGAAATTATAGGCGAAAGGTTCACTCTGGGTTATGATTTTCTAGATCCTGGTCTTTAGCACAAAACTGAAGTTTTTCATCCTCAGTTGCAGGCACAAAGTAGGCCAGAGAGTGAATTTGGCTCTTTCGCCACTCGGAGAAAGTTCAATGATAGTGACTTTGGGTGCAGACGTAGATCATAAGGTTCCAGTCCCGAGTCGCTCACATCAAGTAGACCTGCGAGTGACTCTTTCATCACAGTCGCTTACACAACCAAGCCAACGTGTGGCTTTAGCTCTCAGGCTGTTCGCACAACTCGATAAGGGAGTGACTTTGGGTCTTTGCAGTTCTATGCTAGACTCATACACATAGAGAACTCCTTAGTGCGACTCTGCAATTACAGTCCCTCACACACTGTATTCATGAAAGCGACCCATAATACTTAGCCACTTGTAGAGAGTGTAGATGAGAGCGAACTAATTCAAATCTAAGATTTTGACATATTGACATCAGATGGCTTCAGTGATATGGTAGATCTTGGTTTCTCTATCATTATAACAGATCTATATATATGTAGATATGGTTCATTGCTATCTACTGCAAATCGTATGTATTGAGCTCATTGTACTCTCTACTAAAATCTTTTTATGACGATGTACTAAAGAAGAATATTTGAAAGGGTTCCCCCTGGTGGGGTTTTTCCATGGTCTTGGACCAATATGCTGTCTTATGGTTGTGTTGTTGTCTTCTCTATCACTACATATATTTTCTTTCTTCAATTACATTTATGATTGATTATACGGCTGAAAAAAATGGTTGCATTGTTAATGAAAAGATAAATTGGGCTAAAGTAACCAATACAACATAGAACAATCTAAAAATTTAATAGGGTTAACATATGAGAAAGATGAAAATGATTTTCATGTTCCAATTTATTTAATCCCAATCAATTTTGTTAGTAGAAATTTTTTCGATAATGAAACATGAATCAAAAATGAGGAGAAACGAGGGGAAAGAAAAATTAAAACATTGTAATTGCATGAGTCACATAGATGATAATTATTTTTATAATCATCCTTATCCCCATTGTAGGAAGAAGAATCTTCTATTAGAGAAATGCTCTAAAAGAAACAAACCCATATGGTTGAAGATTGAATGTGAAATGGATTGATCCTTGGAGTGGTCACCAACAAGCAAGTGACTACAATAATTTTACCAAAGAATTCAACTTGAGTAAACAAAAATATTGCAATAGATGGTGAAATGAAGATGGTACTCTCATGTCCATAAAAGGTGGATTACAATGACAAACTCTCTTATATCTTATGGAGGTAGTTCAAAAATCAAATTCATATGGTTACTCGCCAAACAAAAACCACTTTTGGTCTCCCCTGTTAGCCAACAAATGGAGGAATTGATGATAGGTTTGAAGATGTTTGTCATACAAAAAGGTTCGATAAACACGATGAAATTTCCATATCGGGTAAGATTTTTTTTAAAGAATTATAGTTAAATGTTTTACAGGTGATTAATTCACATGTTATATTATTTTGATGCCGATTGAGAGAAAACTTTTGGATATATGCATCCCTCTGCATTGCAACCTGGCATTAAATTTAGTTGTCAATCATTTTCGGGGATGTGTCAAACATGCATTTGATTCACATCTCTTGGTTCAGTCTCTTCATATTGAAGTTTATAGCATCCAAATTTGGTATTTTTTTAGGTAGTCCTTCATTGAAGCTTACCACAGGAGATTTAGCATGAAGGCTTGGGGATGGTACCCGTTTATGTTTCATTGTTGGTATTATTTATCAGACTTATGTGAGGTGGGAAATGCTATCCCCTTTCTCATATGCAGTCGTGAAGTCCTAATATACCACCTTTATGTATTTCACATCTTAGGATATAGTTTTTGTCCTAACTATGTTTTTAGATCCTATTTTGTGACATCATACTTTATCTCTTTTTTGGGTGTGAGGATGAGAGAAATTGAGGTTGTTTCATTATTGTATTACATATTTGTCTCATTGAAAAATGTACAGAGAATAGATAAGACATTATGGCTTCAGGCCTTTTTAGCCAAATTCATTCTCTCTTATCTTGTCCTTTTTATGGAATACATTTTATTAGTTAGTGCTTTTTAATTTCATAATATCGCACAATTTTACTCATGTCATCAATTCATTAATTTCTTTCCAAGACAAATAGGCTAGCTCTAGATTGAATGCCTTTGTCGTGCTCTGCATTCCTTTGCATTGCTTTCACTAATGAGTTTTACATACCCCTTATGTTGACCTTTTCCTCACACATATGAGGTGTTAGGGAATTTGCATTTATAACCCATATTAATGAGGTTAAATTAAACCTCTAGTAAAGCCTCACAATTCTTAATGGAGAATTTAAACATTGGAAATACTACCCACTTTTTACCAGATTTCTTATAGGAACAATTTCCTTTTAATCAATAGAAATGAAGTTGCAAAACAAATGTCATTTAATTTTCTATCAAATAATAAATTTTTTTTAAATTTTATTTTAATACATAACTTGTTAAATTATTATTATTTTTAAATTTATAATGAAATTTTATTTGCTAAATCTATGAATTTTCTGAGTAATCACTGGTATAAAGATTACATCAAAAACATATAAAAAAATATGCGGAACAATATTTGATGTTTCTCCTCGAAAGAGTTTCTTAATTAACTTAAACAAAGAAATAGAAGTAGAAATATATGGAAATACTAAATGAAATAAAAAAATTTAAAACAATAATAGTTAGAACAATAACATAATTTAATGTCTTTCCTTTTTTTAACCAAATATTCTTATTCTAAATGCATATATATATAATTTCCAACTTGAATTTATGGATTATTCTAATGTAATTTTATGTTTTTATTTACAGGTTTATGAAGTGTAGATTTGTTAAATTAAGTGTTTAGTTTTTTCCCGTTATAGTGAATTAGTAACTCTTTGGATTATTCTGTAACATGTAATTTTATAATTTTTTTTATAAGTTTATAGAGTATAGATTCAATGGCACTAATATGCTGGCTGAAATCATAGCATTGTAGAGACTATTGCAGTTTGCAAAACTGTTAGACATTCAAATCATTCATATATTTTAGATGATTCACAAATTTTAATTAATGATATGAATAGATATTTCTCCATTTCCCATCCTCATCTGATGAGTTGACTCTATCATAATGAACATCTTAAAAAATCATTTCAAAATATTTCTTTTCTACATATCCGCGACGAAAAAACACTTCAGAATATTATTTTCAACATATCCACAAAGAAAACAACCCCTTGACAGACGTTATGCCAAAGAAAGGACTCAATGCTGCTGCTGGAATGATATACTCAAGAAAGGACTCAGTGTTGTTGTTGGAATGATATACTTTTGTCTTCTTCAACACAATACCATCATCGTTAAGGACGCCATCATTCTCCAATGGAGTTGAACTGGACTCTTTTCATTTGGATGGATCCAAAGAAAGGACTCAATTCTGCTGCTGTAATGATATACTTAAGAAAGTACTCAATGTTGCTGGAATGATATAATTTTGCCTTCTCGAACACAACACCATCATTGGTGATGACGTCATCATTCTCCGTGGAGCTGAACTGGACTGTTTTCATTTGGATGGAATAGTTTTTATCTTTGTATTATCTCAGGAACCGTTTACATCTTTTTTGGTTTTTGTTTTATATATCAGACATATTTTATGTTAGCACAACTTATTTATGTTTTTGTTTATGATGGAATAGTTTTTTCGTTGTATTAGAGGAACTGAACGTTGAGTGCCCGTCAAGGGCGTGCATACCCCGGGGTGATTATCACCCCCTGCACCCCCCGATCGATCATCTCGGCACAGTGGAACGTGTAACCTGCCTGCTGCCCCCATTCAATCTCGCTTGTTCCTGTCATAGCCTACCTAACAGAACGCACGAGGGTCAACCTTCGAATACTAAGCAGCCATCGGGGGGAATGGGTTGTCCCCATGAGTTTCTCACTCTGGGAATTTCTGTATCCCTTAAGAAGACGACCTGGCCGAGAAGCTTATGAGACATTTTTTTTTGGGTTTGGTTTTTGTTTTATATATAGGATATTTACAAACCGAGATCATAATGGCCCATATAGTCAATGTGACCCATATACTTAATGGGATTTGAATCATCGTCTGGATAGTTTGACCACCAAAATTTATCATTAAATTAAATATCATTATATGAAATTTAGATTCTATTAGTGTTTAAATTTAAGTTTTATGAGGAGTTAAATACAAAAGTTATTTATGGGGAATTAAATTATTTGAAAGGAAATGAAAATGAATATTAACTTTACTTAATTAAATTAAAAAAATGAAAAATAAAAACAAAACCAAAACTTTATATAAAAGTATGTGACTTATACAATAGTGTAGTTTGGAATTTTCAATTTAACATGTTTCAAAATTTATAACAAATCATAGAACATCAGTGGGATTCTTGCAAATCAATTCCAAACATAAAAACTCTAGAGGCGGAGTTGGAAATGGGACTTGCTTTCATATAAGCTTGCTAAGACTCTCTTATTTCGGATTTTACATGCCCATTATTCACCCCCGCAACTCGGAAGGGTAGTACAAGATTCAAACCCAAGATCTCCAGCTTGGTGAGACTTCATTCCACGAACATCACCACTTGAACTACCCCAGAAGGACATTGCTTATAACTTGGTGATGGGACATGCTTTCATATTGCTTGTATCCTCCTACACTACAGGTGTATGGGTGACACCTCCAGAGATTTTTGAACATCAATAAGACTTTTGCAAATGGATTCCAAACACCAAAACTCTAAAGGTAAAAATTGGTGATAAAACTTGCTTTCATATTACTTATATCCTCCCACAATACTAGCTTACAAATTCAATTTAAGATGTTTCAAAAAAATACAACAAATCATAGAAGAACTTTGAAGTTCTAGGAGTGTGCGAGTAGTCGCTCGGAGACGGATATTATAAATATTTTGACGAATAAGAAAACGAAACATTTAAATCCCTGTTGTTAAAGAGTCCGTCCAGAAGATATGTGGGACAAAAGTAGATAAAGGCATGAAAACAATTGTAGAATTGAGGCTTCTGTGATCCATAATAGTTGTAAGAAGAGCTTCGGCGTAGATCACATGACAAAAGACCTTTGTCGACGCGTTTCGAACCAACTAGTGTGGTTCATCGTCAGGACAAGTTGAAGAAACAGATCTGGCGTAGCATGTTTAATAGACGGAGCAAAGACTCCAACGACTTCCAAACGGCTATTTTTGACTCATGGACCAAGGTACAATTTCTATTAATAAATTCTATATTTCTAATATTAATATTATTTTAATAAAATAATATTAATATTAAAAATATAGAATTTATTAATAGAAATTGTACCTTGGTCCATGAGTCAAAAATAGCCGTTTGGAAGTCGTTGGAGTCTCTGCTCCGTCTATTAAACATGCTACGCCAGATCTGTTTCTTCAACTTGTCCTGACGATGAACCACACTAGTTGGTTCGAAACGCGTTGACAAAGGTCTTTTGTCATGTGATCTACGCCGAAGCTCTTCTTACAAAGGCATGAAGTTTCAAGAAACGCCCAGAAGTTCTCTCCGGAAACTTATACTCCTCTGCATACATGCTCTGCACAATGAGATGCGACAACTAAACAATATTCATAATATCAACTATCATTATGTGAAATATACAAAATGTCCCGGTCGATGTAAACGACAGGAATTGTTATTCATTCGACAGTAAGATCCAGAAAATAATATATTTCTAAGCCAGCGCTGTGCTTTTACAAGCTCTGCAAAAACCTCGTTCCCACGAACTATAAGCAAGATGAATACGGCTCAAAACGTCAGCTATATATTATATATGTCACAGAAAAGCAAGAGAGAAATAACGGAGCTTCATGCCCGCATTAATGAGGAATAAAACTCAGCAAATTCCTCCAAGCTACAATCCCTCTAAATAGACTCTTGATCGCAGCTCTCCAATATCAACAACAAATGTTCGAACAACACCACCTTGCAGTCAAGTGAGAAGCCGTCTTTGAATTTCCCAACGATGAGTATCGTTAGCCAATGGATGGTTCAGATATTCTGTACTTCTGAAATACCGCCTCCTACTCTTCCCAACATACACTGCCTTGCATCCCCTGGGAGCTTCATCTACTCTGTGATCATGATGTGGATGGACGAGCTTTGATGGCCTCTTTTCTGAAAAGTTGGTTGGAGAAACTTCGTCGAAGTCATGAGCATCGTCCATAAATATATCACGATGGGAACTGAGATTACTGCAGGAGCGTGCTAGCCTCAGGAAACTCTTCCATCTCTTGAGAATGCTACTGATCTTGATCATCTTGCTTTGATGTCCCATCATCTAATGAAGAAGTT
Organism: Pinus taeda; assembly: GCA_000404065.3. Taxonomy (NCBI): domain Eukaryota; kingdom Viridiplantae; phylum Streptophyta; class Pinopsida; order Pinales; family Pinaceae; genus Pinus; species Pinus taeda. The sequence goes on from APFE031014385.1 coordinate 38,701, forward strand.
TCGAATTTGTTAAACACATGTCATAGGTTAGATCCTAGATTTTTGTGATCTATAATGTTGGTATTAATGTTTAGGATTAATCATATAGCTAGGATTTGGTCTACTTTTTGAACGAGCTAATATGGTTCATTCTCAAGACAAAATATGAGCAAGTGATGAATAAAAAGTTGCAAAGAGAGATGGTGAACATTAAGGGCATTGCGAATCTTTCTTCTAATATAGTTCATTAAGGGACCACTCATTAGGTAGCAAGTATAGATATCGCGTGAAAGTCGAAAGTAGTTTTCTCAAAAACCAATTTTGTATTTTGTATTGCAGAATATTTTTGGAATCTACATATGTTAAGGACATCTACTTCATATATTCCTAAAGTAACCCAACCATCTTGAATGTGAGGGAGGTAGAAGATTCGACCTTTTTATGGCTTAGTTTAAACTAACAAAAAAATTGAACCAAATGACAGTCTAATTAACAATCTAACAAAAGCATTGAACTAAATGAAAAGTGTTGGAGACCTAATCCTCTAAGGGTTGGTGTGGAAGCTGAATAGCCAAAAAGAGTCCAAGAGACCACTTGGAATATGAATCCAAGGGTCACACCATGTACTATAAATGTATATCATTTGTGGATAATAAAGGTACTCGCTTATCATTCATCTTTGTACTGTGAGTGTGTGTACCTAACATGGTATCAGAGCTGGCGTTCGCTGGTCCTACTCCATTTTGAGCTATTATTTTCCTGTTAATACTGACATATCATTTAGGTTGCCTTGAATGCTTGTGAGTCATGCTCTCGGTATATTCTGCCATGCAAAAACACTTCAATTCTATGTAGTATCGTTTCACCGAATTGGTGCTCCTCTCTACTATATAATAATATGCCTGACAGTTTTGTTACATGCGTTTTTAGCTCCTCTGGTGGTGCGATTATCCATACCACCGTTGGCTTGAGGTTATTTAATACCACTCTGCCCCCCGACTATCATGCTCTATGGCTCCAATACAATGTAATACCTGATACCACCATACATTATACCACCTCTTACATTGCTTCCACAAAGTCGTAGAAATTCGACTTGCCCAAGACGATTGTGAGTGGCATTAAAACCAGACGCTTTTGACTTAGAAAAATTCAATCCCGAGACTTTACCTGTTTCTAGGGAATTATAAGGGCTATTCATGGCATTTGTGCCAATGGTTGGTTCTGGCAGAGATTCTGACGAGCTTTGAGTGTTTGATGCAGAAATTGTGCCCGTTTATGAAGAAATATTATGATCAATGTTGTAAAGTCCTCTAATTCCTGCACCTTTAGCTGCTTCTTTTGCCAGTAAGCACTGGATTTGGTGATTATCGTTGTCCTTGCTGCATTTTCCAAGCAATTTTCTCTTCATCCACGTGCTCCAGTAGTTCTTTATGTTGTTGTCTATTCGGCCTGGCAACTAGGCTGCAATTATAGACCATTTGCTTCTAGTGCTGGTATAAAGGGTGCAAATGATGTCTTCTTCTTCTTCGGAGAAGTCACCATGCTTAATATCAGGCCTCAAATAATTCATCCATCTCAGCCTGCAACTCTTGCAACTCTTTCCACACCTTTTTAAACATCTAATACCACTGGTATAACATTTATCATATACATTGTTTCACTATTACATATACATTGTTCCATATATTTTGTTCCCTATGCGCTGTTCTGATATAAATTGATCCATATACGCTATTCACTGGGTGTCGACTCCTGGTCAATCGTTGATCCGACTCATATCATACTCCCATATTTTTAACTCATCAGTCACCACTAATAGTATTAACTCCGTAGGGAAGTGCACAATTGGGAGAGGGATCTGTGCAGCTGAGAAGCATTATCATGTAGAGGGAAAAGAGTGTCGAATACCACACTTTGAATACCCAGCTTGCGTATGCAAATTTCGAGATATTGTTAATGAAAGTTGCGTTTGATGTGATGTAAAGAGATTGGGCTTTGGAATCGATGTGACAAAATCTTCTCACAAGGGATTGGCTCCTTGTTCTTGTGCTACACAGGAGTGCTAAAGAAGCATTAGATAGCGGGGTCTAAGCATTTATTGATTCATTAGAATTTCGAATCATCACCATAGAGAGGAGTCAAAAATCTGCCGCAAAAAAAAACAATCTCGACAACTGTGCATCAATAGACCTCATATTGCAGCCATTTTACCGTGCTTCGAGCTAAGCCATCACCAGCAAAGAGGTATACACAATCCAGGCACTCAGAAGCTGAGTTCTTCTTCCAAAAACATTAGTAGCTCATTGTCACATTATTTTTAAGTTTGTTGTTCAATATTTTTGCTAGCTATTGGATTTGAGAATAGGGGCATGATTTCCACAGTGCAACTAAGGGCAGGGGGTTGTGCTTGACTTGTAAAGCAGAAAAAATAGTCTGTGTCACCATGGTTTAAGATTTGTCCTGTATTGTATTGGTGGTCATGGATCCTTTTATTTCAAGCTCATGAATGTCTGGTGGTTGCTCTATTTAATTTTATATGTTGGTCATGAGTGAACTGTTCTTCATATGTAGTGGATTGTGAATACACTATAATCATTGTTATTTGTTGGTTGGAGGATAAGTCTCTGAGTTGAAGATCTGGTATGTACATTGAATAGAGTTATTGCACACTAGTTATTTGGTGCACATTGACGGAGGATATTGCAGTGACATTGAATTGTGAGTGATTGTTGCTTCTTCCTCATTAGTTAATAGTTGTGATCAGTTTCTCTAAAGTGTAGGTTTGGTAATGAAGAAAATGACAAGACTTGATATTGCATTAGAATTATTAAATACTCTAATACATTCCACTGTTGATGAGATGGTTAAGATCAACAAAACCTCTCTATCCAATATTAAAATATGTCTACAAAATGCATAGGAGAATATTGAGTTTTTGCAGTTGGAGACAAAGCTACAACAAGAAGAGTTACAATAGTATAAGCATCATGACACCCATCAACAGTGAATCAATAATGTTGAACTAGTACCAAATGAAGTAATAGTTGTACATGTAGATGTAGAAATTCCATCTGCACTTCCCAAGCCCATCATCAGACCTTGGGAAGAGCTTGTCTACAACAAGCACAGAACTGGTCTTGGATATGACAAGGACATGTCCTTCCATATTCGAGACTACTCCAAACCAATCTAATTTCAAAGCGCTGGATTTCTTCAGGACGATTTGTCTTCACCTACTGCTCATGACAGTTCACCTCCAGCTGTTCCAAATTCTGCTCATCTTCCATAGCAACAACAACAAATTATGAAATGCCAACATTGTGACCAAGCTGGCCATCTAAAAGATCACTATTTTGATCTTCATCCATGTAAGCATTGTCATAAAACTAGTCATTCTTCAAACAGATGCTTCAGAAACAAACCTCCTGCAAGAACAAAGATTCATCTTGGATGGATCACTTCTTGGCAATGGGCATCAAGAGCCAAGAAGATATTCTAGTCACATATCAGAACTTGTTCTAGAGTATTGAATAGTCTTGTAGTTGAGTTTTCTCCATCATCTCACCTTCTATCTGACAGGGGGGGAAATTATGGTCATCTACAAGCTTCAAAGCCACATCAAGTGAGCTTAAGCCACAACCTACCACAGCAGATTCAGAGTTGTAGCCGGAGACAAAGATGCCATTGAGCATGCCTTCAGTCAATGATACTTCTTCAAAGAATTGGGGACACTTCCTTCTTGCCAGTTTTGGAAGAGCTCCAGGAATTGCATTAAGCATTCCAGAGTTGTTGGTCATCCTTAAACCATCACAGGTTGAGACTTCCCTTTTCATGTTGAGGTTCTCCTTATTATGTGGGGTGAAACCTCCATTTCATGGTTGAAGGTTTCCCTCTTCAAAACATTAGGAGCACTTCCTCTAGCAGAAGACCTGAGCTTCATGCTAGAATTGGAAGAGTTTCGGGAACTGCACTAAGCATTCCAATGTTGGTGGTCATCCTTAAACCATCGCCCTTTATACTAACATTTCAGAGAGCACATTCATCCTAGTGCTGCCTTGCACTTTTGCACGTTTTGTATTACAGCTCTTTTCTTGGACTCATACATAACCTTTCAGATTAAGGGGGGGAATGTTGGACACCTAATCCTCTAGGGGTTGGTGTTGAAGCTGAACAGCCAAAAGGAGTCCAAGAGACCACTTGGAATATGAATCCAAGGGTCACACCATGTACTATAAATGTATATCATTTGTTAATAATAAAGGTACTCTCCTGTTTATCATTCATCTTTGTACTGTGAGTGTGTGTGTCTAACAAAAATTAAGAATGCATAGTTACCAAATTTTCCCGAATTGGATTAAATGTTAGAAAATTTGTAGGGGCGCAAAGGAGAGGAGTCTCATTCAGAAAAAATTTAAGGGGGCGAAGGAAAGGAGTCTCATTCAAAAATTTAGTTGTGGAAAGGTCAATTGGCTCAGAAATCGATTGCGGAGATTAATAAAATACAAAACTCATTCACGAAAAACAGAGTAAAACAAAAGACAGTTGTGGTAAATTTACTTGGGTAAGATTAATACCATAACCCAACAAGCCACACTTTATATTATATGTCAAAACATAAGGAAATACATTCATGTGATAAAAGGAGGCTGCACCTCCAAGTGAAAAACACAACAAACTTACTACCATTTATGCATCACTGGGGTTGAGGAGTAAACTTCTGTAAAAATCCATTTTCATGGGCCCACCAATATTTCCTCCACGACTTTCTCCTCACTATCTCACACACTCTCACTCTCTAACTTCCCTAGCATACAAAATGCCTTTTACATCTATATTTATCCAACATACAAATTTGACATTAATACATGATAAAGCAAAATAATTAATATGCAGCATGGATGATTTTACATAATAAATGGTTTTCTGAACTTGTAGGTTTTGTGAAGTGTCGGCAACAGTTACGGGGTGAATTCTTGTCCATACTTATTTACCAAACTTCATTAAATGCCTTAACTTCTGTGATGTGTTGCGGAATGGTCCGCAAACAAAATCGCAACTCCATAGTGGTTGACTAAGAAAGCATGGTGTTTGTGAGTGTGTTTAAAGTGGTTATTGGGATTATTATTTCCAACATTAAAAAATACGAAAAATTGGCCAATTAGATATGAATACCTTATTACTCGTTGAAATTCGATTTGGTTTTTAAGGATAAGTAGTTAAATGAAAAATGAGATGTCTCAAAATCCACGGTTGGTAGTTTACGGTTAAGGAAATGATTGTTTATTCACAATGAGAGAGAGCTAGTAGCGAAACAGATAGTGGTAGTATGGCATCCATGCAGAACGAAAGAAACAGGAGAAACATGTTAATGGAAAAATAGAGTGGCAGGATGGCATCCACCTAGAAGGAAAGAAATTGGATGGTTAAAAAGCCAGTAAAATAAGAAAATTAAGAATATGTGTCATTGAATGCAGGTTGCTCAATACCACAATTTTTTTTAGCATTAGGGCCCCTTTTCACATAGTTTTTTTCTTTTCCGAAGCGAGAAAACAGGCTTTCATTTTATGGAGAAAGTTACATTTTCACACAGCTTTATGAGATTATGATCATCCAAAAAAAACCTTTTTTAAGCATTAGCGCCCCTTCTCACATGGTTTTTTTTTTCCAAAGAAAAAAACAGGCTTTCATTTTATAGAGAAAGTTACATTTTCACAAGGTTTTATGAGATTATGATCATCCAAAAAAACACTATTGTATTCCAATAATGGTCGGTGAAGAGGAACAAGAAAATAGAATAGAAAAATAAATGGGAGCTGTAGGGATCCCCACCCAAAAAGGATTCAACAAAAAATAGTGACCAAAAACCTGTAGCACAAATGGAAGTTAAAATTCTAAGTATCCTAGACTACAACCCCCACTGGTTGAGAGCTTTTCAAAGAACATGAAGCTCGGGCAGAGGCAGAGACCAACTTTGTTGAGCAAATCAACTTCCTTGTTTTGCTCCTGAAGTACATCCTGGAGGGAGACATCAGAGAAAAAGGGGAGAATGCGCTGAATCAATTCGATGCAGTTGCAAAGTGCAAGAGCCTCAAGAGAACAATGACCTTGAATCTAGTTGATTAAGACAATGGAGTCATTGATTATAAGTAGGTTGGAAATGCCCAGCCAAGAAGAGCACTTGAGAACCCCCCACAATGTAATCATCTCAGTTCTACAATTGTCCCCCCAGCAACCATACCATGAGAAATGATATCACACAACGAGGTCTAAATCAAGCAAGATGCCACATCGACAAGTCGCTTCAGAGGAGGCACCATCAAAGAAGCAGATATGGTAGATGCCAGACAAATCAACATATGAGATAGTCCAAAAAGAGTGCTTTGGAGTGCTCAAACAATCAGAGCATTCCTAGCACACCAGATCCCCCAAAGTACATAGAGGGGAAGCGTTCTATGGGATTTAGCTCTAGAATTCCATAATCGGAAAAATTCGAGAATAGAGGGCGCATCGATGATCCGTGGGACACCCAAAATTGTGGCTACCCTAGCCCAAATATCAACATCAAGGGGGAAGTGAATGAAGCCTCTTCTAAGTAGGTTGCCCCAAGTTAGTATGTGGTTGTGAATGATAAGCCATGAGAAACACTTTAACTTCAAGGGTGAATTAGACTTCCAGAACATAGAGGTAATGTCAGAGAAGGGTCATTTTTGGGAAGTGGAGATAATGTGTTCATATCCTTCCTTGAGCGAAATCCGGTCATTCCTGTAGTGTATGCCCCACACAAGTACATTAGCCCGCTGTGATGTGTTTATGCCTGCCATGCAGAGCATGCTAAGATACTTTTCCCATTTAGCCACCAATTCCTCTGAAAGTCTGATCTGCCAAGCATGTGGAAAGGAATGAGCATCCACACATAGCTGCGACCACTCCCAAATTTTAGCAAGAGTGTCTAGCCCCTTTGAGTTAAGGTCATTGATGATTGTGAAAGGGAGAAGGTGGCAGCCATTGAGGCGTTTGATGATGTATAGGCCCACTTTTACATAGAGCCCATCATCCACCCTCCAGCTCAAATGGCTGCAAAGAAAGGGGATGGCTACCGTAAGGCTGCTCCATATTTTTGGATGACTGTTAGCCGAAGGGATCCCGCAACAATCCACTCCTCCATGCTTTCTTGCTTGATATATTTCTCGAACATGACCTTTTGCCAAGGCCTCTTCATAAAGAAAAGCCTCCATAAGCTTACCATAAGAAGGGCCAAATTAAAACTGCACGAATCAATGATATCCCATTCACCTTTCATAACAGACCAGGTAATATTCTTCAGGCCTGTTAGATGACACTTTTGCGCAATGCCCACTCTAGACCAAAGGAACTTGGCTATGATGGATTCAATTTTGTTGATGGTAGCTTGAAGAATATGGAAGAGGTGCATCTAGTAAACAAAAATGCTTATCAAGACAATGTTTATCATTATCACTCTTCCACCCAATGAGAGCCATCGTTGATCCGAGCTAGACAACATTTTGTTGAATTTAGAAATAAGCCAATCTGAGTCCAAAATGGAATACTTGGAATACTTGTTAGGCTTTAATCTACAGCCAAGATATTTGAAACCCCCAGACATGAGTATTCTTTTGACCCTAAACATATCAGCAACCTCTGTCATCACCGAGGAATCAACTGAGTCAGATATCAACTATGTTCTTTCTTGGTTAATTATGAGACCAGAGGCTTTGCTGAAGTCTCCAATCATCTTTTGGAAATCTACCCACACACAAATCTTGGCCTCTCAAGCGCACAACACATTGTCCACAAACATTAGGTGGGATATGTTACAACCTCTACTTAGTTTGCATCCCACTATGGCCCCTGCGTTAGCTTTAGCCTTGATACCTCTACTAAGTGCTTACATTACCAATATAAACAAAAGAGGTAATAGTGCACACCCTTGTCGGAGGCCTCAATGAGTTTTGAAGAGTTTGGAAGGAACACCATTAATTAGGACAACCATAGATGCAAATGATATGCAGGCCAAAATCCATTTAATATGTCTATGCTTGAAGCAAATCTTACATAAAATAATTGTGACGAATTCCCAATCCACACATTCAAAACCCCTTCAGAGGTCAAAATTCATGAGGGATATTTTTAATTTCTTCATCTTGATCGATTGAATGCACTCTTCTGCAATTGCACTGGCATCTTGGATCCGCCTGTTAGACAAGAAACCAAACTGATCCAAAGAAATGTGAGGTGATAAAATCTTCTTAATTCTATTAGCAAGGGTTTTAGATGTCATCTTGTAAACAAAATTACATAATTAAATAGGCCTAAAATTATAGAATGAGATAGTTTTTTTCTTTGGAATAAGAGTAAGAAAGGTGGAATTGATAGCACCTAGATGTTCCAAGAGATGCAAATAGCTTCGACCATGTTCACCAGTTTCGGCCCCATCATATTGAAAAAGAGGAGGAACAATTTGATTGACCAACCATTAGGCTCAGGGCCTTTTTCCTTGGCCATCTCTTTGATGGTTTGTAGTAGTTCTTCCAGCGAGATTGGCTTGTCCATCAGCACTGTGTCCTCATCTTTGACCATGAGAGGAAGCATTTGAACTAGACACATCCTCTCTTTCTTTGTATATATCTTTGAAAAATCTGTGAGCCTCCCTTTTAATCTCTTTATCAGTGGTATGTACGTTCCCTATGAGATCTTTAATGGCCCATATAGAGTTGATTTGGTTCCTTTTGGAGGCTTCTTGATGAAAACAATTAGTATTAAGGTCTCCTCCCTTGATCCATGAAAGGAAACTTTTCTGCCTCCATTCAGCTTCTTGTAATTGAAGACTTTTTTCTTTTTTCTATCACTAATTTCTGTATTTTTCTCCGTCCATCCCCTTCTCACATAGTTACTAGTTTAAAAACCTTGTTATGGTAACTTTAATTAAAAAAAATTCATTTTTCATTTGATTAAACATCCCAATTTTAAAAGATCTTACCAATCACTCCACTTTCCATGATTTCACATGGGCCACCGTTCTAACCAATATCTCTCTAAGTGTTCCAATGTTAGAAGGAAAGATAGGAGAATACTCATGTAACCAAATTATCACATTTAATTTTTAGCTTTTTTGGAATAGTCTTGTTAAAGACTCAATTTTTTTAGAGTCTTCCATTTCACCTTAACTATTCCCTCAACCAAATGGTATGTTAGTGACAAATAAGGTGCTCATAAAGAGTTTGCATCCCTAGCCAAATCGTGTCTCCCCTCTTACTAGTTACAAATATGTCATAATACCACATTGGAAATATTCTTTGAATATAATAAATTGTCACCTACCCATATCAGAAATCACATCCATGAATGGAATAAATGCAATATTATGTAGAAAATTGACGCTACCCATGAATTTCTTTTCGGTTTATTCTTCAAGTCTCTTATGCCAATCATGGAAAAATGTTTCACTATTATTATTCGTTGGAATTAGAAATAATCTAGCATAAAAGATGAACAATTTTTATATAATTTATGTTCAGCCAAGAAACCTATATATAGGTAACCCAAACACACCCTGACCCAAACCCTTTAATCAACCCAAATTGGGTTCACTTAATTCCATTTACAATCTCATTGTGTCCATATCATAATAAACCCATTCAAAGGAATCCATCCTTCCTACGGTAGTTAAAGCACTTAATATGGGTCACACCAACCATTTCCAAACATGGTAGGACCATCATCGTCTCCATAACAATGATGTGGAGGCACTATTTGAGCACACATGTCACACATGTTCCTTCTCTTGGAACACATAGAGGCCCTTTGAAGCATGATCCCTTATACAACATCCTATAAATGACTAACAGATGTCCATATCCAACAATACATATGATAATCCACCACTTAACCCCCACTAGAGAATCCTTAGTATACCTTCCCCATCCTGCCTCAATATACCCTATTAACCCCACAATACTAGCAACAAGCAAAGATCAATTATCTTCAACCATTTCTAATAAAACAAAAAAAGGTTTTGGAGAAAATCAATATGTACAACCACCGTTTGTGAGAAGAAAGGGAGAAGTATGCAAAAGGGAAATCGAGAGAAGGAAGGAATCTGACAACAACAAAATCCATTGGTTGGGGGCGATTTTCTTATCACAGTCAACGTTCAAATCCAAGTAATAGTTATCCACATAATTAGAGGAATGAAAACTACCCTGACACTAACTTCCCATGTCAATTATGTGGAAAGTATGGACATTATACCCATTATTTCCCCCAAGATATTAATTCAAACATATAGATGAAAGCATGTCAAACCATGGTCAAAACAATTTGCATGGTGCACTTCACCTTCCACAAAAACTAGAAGTGTTATATGTTCCCTACCTTCATCCAAGATTCATGGCCACTCGAAAAGAGGTTATTTATTCTAACCATCAGCTAGGTTTATTTAGCCCACCACTGTAAATAAACCCATGTTACACTACTAATCATGACATCTACATAGATTTTGACTATATCCTTCTCTGTAATTGTAGATGCCAATAATGGTATGCCTCCTAAAACTAGCCCAATATCAATAGATATCATTACATCCATATCCAACACATCCTTGATGATCCCATTTCTTATTAATGAACTATCAATGTGCCCCTAAGTCAGCCTTTGCATGAAATCCAACCTTTTCTTGGGAACCTATATTGAAGAACAACTTAAAATTTAATATCAATATGTGGTATACTTTGATGCTTACATACACTAGAGAACCATGTTTCCTTACTTTCAATATTTGGTACCATTATTTTAAATCAAGAAAATAACAGAAAGAAACATGATATTCTAGAACTCATTCAATTAATAAGAATACTAAATATATGCAATGAAAATACTCATAAGCATAAGAAACATATGCAATAGTTATAACCATTAAATAACATAGTGGAAATATGAGTAAAAACAAGATAGAAATCACTTATCATTATAAAGTTTTCACCAACTTACTATATATGTGAGACATTCCAAAGAAACATACATTTCATTCCACAGTCAATCTATAGAATAGGCCACTCTCCTTATAGGCTTTTCTCCTTTCACTATGAATCTTTACACGATTTTCTTGTTTTTTCTTTTATATTATATATTATTTTCTTTTCTATTTAGTTTTTTTTTTTTAAACTACTTCAATTAAAGGAAAGAATCATTGAGATTGATACATAGGTTGAGACCCTTATGTCAATAAAAATACCAAAATAGTGCATAATTGAGCTATTTGTTCTATATTTTAAGCTATTGAGTTCTTATATTAACATGCTACAAAAAATTATAAAATCATTTTTTGTTGTTGTGGCCATGGAAATTAAGACCAAATTAGGTGAGAGAATAACTATATTTTAAAATTTATATGTCTTATAATCTTTAGATATTTAAATTATATAGGCCTTGGGAGAGTAGTTAACATACTAGAGAATAAGATATGGTGATTATAACAAAATAACAACTCCACAATAAGTGTAAAACAACTCAGAGTATATTTAGTTTGGAAACCCTTTAAAAGGGTGACTATGTCAACCGCTTCTATTATTCATTCATAGGCCCACGGTCTTCATCACTTATGGTCACTTTGGAAGGTGTCATATAATCCTTTAGTACCTTTACAAGCTAGGAAATTATCACTATCACTACCTCTAGGTTGGGATATTATGATTTCAATGTAAAAAATTACTTCAAATTTCATGTGCATTATATCTAGTTTATGGAAGATTGTCTATCATTGGAGGCCTCTTTTGAAAAAAATCTAGGTAATGGGAGTGTTATTAACAAAACATTGCTTTTTAGCCTAAAATTATTGTTTGGTTTACCTTTTCATGATGAAAGGACATGTGAGGATGTGAGTCCCAAACAATATGGAAGGAAGGTATTGAGGTAGTGACTAGTAGTGGCTAAAAGAGTCTAAGATGGAAAATGTTTACGAGGATTACATCCTACACAGATATTTTTTTCAAATCTCCATAGTGAAAGATATTATAGATTAAGGAAATTGATACTCAAGTAAATTGTGCAATTTAACATATATGATCCAATGTAGTGTTGATTTTTGTGTAGCTTGGGAGGTACTCAAAACCCTAGTGTTCGAGGGTTGGAGGTAGAAATGCCACACGTAGGCTTCTGGGATTACAACACAAGCCTCAGATTTTCCACCCAATCATGTTTGGGGAAATCGGAAACACATTTCGACATGTGATAGCATGAGATGATAAAGGGTAAAAAGGAGAATCCACTACTTTGAGAATCATCGTATTCCAAGTTGTAGAAGTGGAGAAATGAATATTTGAGGTTGATAAGTAATTATTGGTTTTCAAGTCATGTAGGCTTGAAGTAATATTTGGCCAATAGATGTGTCCCCTAACTAATTTGTGGAGCCCTCGTTATATGTATATATAGAGCTAGGGTGGAGTCATTCTACTCATCCATTTTGTGCAACACAAGGGTAGCATATAAGGAGAGATAAGAACTCGTAGGAGGAGAAGAGGCATATTTGTTTTGGGTCGCAGAATTAGGGATACTTCAGCAAAGAAAGAGGGTTCATTGGAGCATCTTAATGACTATTTGAAGGTGCATTTACATCTACTGGAAAGCTTCATCAAACATAGAGAAGTTTGGGATGTGGGAAGGCTGCGTTAGGGTGATTCCCACCTGATGTTTGTAGGTCATAGCCCTATAGTAACCATAGGAAAAACGTCAGCCTATTAGGGTGATTAAGGAGGGTTGTAAGACATGTTTATACAACCAGAAGTGTGGAATAGGGTGGCATAGATAGGGACAAAACAAAGGAGGGTAAGCCGCATCATTTTAAGGACTGTTGAGGGTGTTTTTAGGGCTGACGTGGACTATGTATGCCCTAACCAAAATTGCAACAATCACGACATTCCATGAAATAAAGGTATTCTTTTTCTATATGGTTTCTAGGTTTTGGATCCTTGTCATGGATCAATTTTGGATCATTTTATAGGGCAGCCTATGAAAGTCAAAGAGGAGGGGCAAACGTCATGGTTAGATGCCCTGAACTAGTGAAAATTTCCACAGTGATTGGGTAGCAGACTTGGCAAAGAAGTTTTATGTGTGTCGGGTCAAAGAGTTTCACCATTGATTGGATCATTTGATGGGAAGATGCACGAGACCTTAGGAATTTTTTGGAGGAGCCCATGTGGACTGTTGGGAACCCTACCATGTAGACAAGGTGACAAAAGGCACATTAGATTGGAAGAGTGAGGACAACAACAAGGAGAGTTGCAGATGGACTCTTGTATGACAGTTGGATAGATGTCCTAGGTGAGGACATGATTGGTGCCCATATTTATGTAACAGTTCCTTTATTACAAAAGTAAAGGGAAAATTGGTGGATTTTGTGGGAACCCATGTGTAAGGGTCCCCCAGGTGTAGGGATTCCATAATTAGGTGCAGATGCTACAATGTCGACTTTGTCTTTCGTGGATTGTTGGAGGGAAGTGTGAGAGAAGACCAAGTGTGGACATGATTGTGCACTTATGGTCTGTTGGAGGACAACGTGATAAATTACCAGTTGGAGCCCAATGAACAACATCATGATGGACAAAGGTAGTTTCTAGAGTGGTAGTTGATGAGTTCAAGGGTCTAATCAACTAGGATCAGTTTTAGTAGAGTAAGACTTGTGTGTGGAGATAGACATCTAAAGTAAAATATGGGTAGTCCTCCTATCTTGTGTTCATCGTGGGAGATGGACATATTCCACTGATAGGTGGAAGCCCTTCATGCCATACATTTTCTTCATTGGCACAACACAGGAAGACCATAGTGTGCTGAAGTCTGTGAGTAGGTGAGGAGGAGTAGTGGGATGTTGAGAGTTGTTCACAAGTGGAGCCGTAAATGACATGACACGTGTCTCGATGTTATGGACTTAATGGACTACGACACAACTAGAGAGGAGATTGATAGTCAAGATTCAGTTATCAGATGGGATTGGAGCATTGATAGAAGCAGTAGCTGTAGATCGGGAGTTGAAGGACCGAGAAGTTACAGGGTATGATTGAGAGGGACTGAGAGAGTGCGCTATATCATCTCGATGGTTAGAGTACCTTGTTGAGGGAAGATTGGTTGTTGATCGACTAAAACTTAGCCCTAATTTGTGTCTTATACTAGTGGATGTATGAGGGCCATTATCTGTGTTACAGGAGCCCTAGATTGTTGTATTATATGTTGTTTAATATAACGAAGTTGTGTTGAAAACTGTAAAAATTTGTCTATATTATGTGCATCTGTGATTTACTATTGTTTATATTTCGATGTACAAAGTAGTATTGTTGAGATTCTTTGTTTGGTAGCATTAGAGATTTTAAGCTTCTATCCTAGAACCAAGGTCATGGAAATTCAACATGGTATTGGAGCATATCTAAGCTACCTTGAGGTACAGTGAATGAAAGTTTGTACAATGAAGAAACTCCAATGGATTTGTGAGTGTCTGAATCATGGAGAAAAGGGTTCAGCTGAAGACATGGAGATGTGGTTTTAACATATTGCATGATGAGATAGGCTGGGAATTCTAGTCGATTGGTGGTGAACCTTATGCACTTCAATATGTTGTGTGGTGGTTTGTATATCATGGAGTTCCTGTGTCTTCTCATGGATGGTTGGGAAAACTTGAGGTTTTCTTGGGCATGGACAAGATCAGGTTGATAAAGATGGCTTCATGTGATGGACTATAGATTGGCAGGCTAGAGTCTTCATCAGATCGTGATGTGGCATATCTGAGACTGGCTTGATTTGCACAAGTAATATTTGATCGAGGAGGATGAGTACTTGTAGAAATGAGCCAATGGAGATCGTGTAGTCTCAAAAGGGGTCTAGCCTCAGAGGGAGCAACGCTATGGAGGTTTTGTATCTTCAGTTTCGGATGTGATGAGGTAGAGGAACTATTGAGATTTCCATATTCATTCTACAAGATATGAAACAGTAATGTATGTGATACAAGATAGTTTCGTCATCGGAGATGATGATGGTTACTTGCTAGTCTTGGAAGTACCTCCCTCACTAGGAGGGCATGTTGATTTTTGTGTATCTTGGGAGGTCCTCCAAGACCTAGTCTTCAAGGGTTGGAGGTCAAAGCACCACAAGTAGGCTTGTGGGCTTAGAACCCAAGCCTCAGGTCTTGCACGCAATCGTGTTTGGGGAAATTCCAAAATCACATTTGTCCATGTGATGGCATGAGATGATAGAGGGCAGAAACAAGAATCCAACGCTTTGAGAATTGTCAAATTCTAAGTTGTAGGAGTAAAGAAATGGATTTTTGAACTTGACAAGTAACTATTGGTTTTGAAGCCATGTAGGCTTGAAGTAAAATTTGGCCAATAGATGTGTCTCTTCACTAATTTGTGGAGCCCTCTTTATGTGTATATATAGAGGTGGAGTGGAGTAATTCTACTCATCCACTTTGTGTAACATAAGGGAAACATAGAAGGAGAGGTAAGAAATCGTAGGAGTATAAGAGGCATCTCTGTTTTGGGTTGCAGAAGTAGAGTTACTTCAACAAAGAAAGAGGGTTCAGTGGAGCATCTCCATAGTTGTTTGAAGGTGCGTTTACATCTGTAGGAAGGTAGCATCAAAGAGAGATAAGTTTGGTCTGTTGAAAGGCTGTGTTAGGGTGATTCCCACCTAAAGTTTGTAGGTCATAGCCTTGTAGTAACCAGAGGAATAACACAGACGTATTAAGGTGATTAAGTGGGCCATAAGGCCTGTTTATATAGATGGAAGTGTGTAACGGGGTAGTGTGGATATGTAGAAAACAAAGGAGGGTATGCCGTAACATTTGAAGGATTGTTGAGGGTGATTTTAGGCCTAACGTGGATTGTGTATGCCCTAACCAAATTGGCAAGAACCACAACATTCCGTGAAATAAATGTATTCTTTTTCTCTATGGTTTCTAGGTGTTGGATCCTTGTCATGGATCAACTTTGGATCATTTTATAGGCCAGACTGTGGAAGTCAAAGATGTTAGAAAATTATATATTACAGAGAAATGGAACACATAAAATATATTGCATAAATATAAACACAGAAAACACATAAAGCAAGAGAGACATGGATATACGTGGTTCACCCAATTTTGGCTATGTCCACGGAGAAACAACCAGTCCTTCATTTTATATTATCCAGCGAGCTGAACAGATACAACCTACAATAGATCCAGTTTAATTCCCTCTTTGCTCTCACACAATGTCCTCTCTCTTTCTCACTTAGAATACAAATCTACATAGATGCAATACAATTTGCTCATATATAGTGAGCAACTACCTTGTAGGGAAAAAAACCCTAAATTAAACATAACTTCTAGCATGAGATGTCCGCCTAATGAACGGCCCAAATTGACTACTAAATTACAACATTTCACAAGGAAACTTTAAATCTATTTTTAGCTATGGGGGTGCTGCCCCTAATCCCCCACTAGGGGGGGCTCCAAATAATTATGGTTGCCACCCCTAGACCCCCCTAGTGGTGTACAT
This sequence comes from Pinus taeda, assembly GCA_000404065.3. NCBI lineage: Eukaryota > Viridiplantae > Streptophyta > Pinopsida > Pinales > Pinaceae > Pinus > Pinus taeda. The sequence goes on from APFE031014385.1 coordinate 55,221, forward strand.
TTATGGGCAACGTTTCCACCACATTATGAATTGGGGTCGAATGTGGTAATATCTCTGAATAAATAGGATAATCAAGCTCCGCACCGAACAAAAAAGTAGGGGAATAACTCATGGTTAGATGCCCTAAACTAGTGAGAGTTTACACACTGATTGGGTAGAAAACTTGGAGCAGAAGTTTGATGTGTGTTGGGTCAAAGAGTTTGACCATTAATTCGATCAATTTATGGGAAGCTTCAGGAGACCTTAAGAGTTGTTTGGAGGATCCCACATGGACTGTTGGGAAGCCTACTGAGCATCCAAGGTGGCAAGAGGAACATCAAATTGGAAGACAAGAGGACAAGAGCAAGCAGAGTTGAAAATGGACTCTTGTATGACAACTGGATAGATTTCGTAGGTGGGGAGATGATTGGTTCCCATATTTGTGCAATAGCTCCTCTATTACAGAAGAAAAGGGAGGATTGGTGGAGCCTGTGGGAGGCCATGTGTAAGGGTCTCCTAGGTGTGGGGATTCCCTAACTAGGTGCAAATACTACAATGTGGACTTGGCCTTTAGTGGACTGCTAGAGGGCGACGTAAGAGAAGATGAAGTGTGGACATGATTGGGAGCTTATGGTCTACTGGAGGGTAGCATGATAGTCTCCAAGTTGGAGCCCAATGAGAAACACCTTGATGGACAAAGGTAGTTGCTAGAGTGGCGATTGATGAGGTCAAGGTTATGATCAAATAGGAGCAGTTTGAGTAGCCTGGGACCTGTGTGTGGGGAACGGAATCTACATCATAAGATAGGTAGTCCTCCTAGCATGTGTTTGTTATGGGATATGGACATATTGTAGTGATAGGTGGCATCCGTTTGTGCCCTATGTTGGTATTCATTGGAGCAACACAAGAAGACCATAGTGGGTTGTAGTGTAGTCCCTAAGTAGCTTAGGAGTAGTAGTGAGAAGTTGAGAGTTCTTCACAAGTGGAGCTGTGAACAACTCGACACGAGTCTCGATGTGTTGTGGCCTTGATGGACTAAGGCATAACTAAAGAGTAGATTGACAACTGAGATTCAGTTAGTGTATGGACTTGGAGCATTTATAGATGCAAGAGTTGAAGGACCGGTAAGGTACAAGGTACGACCGAGAGGGACTAAGATAGCATGCTACATTAGCCAAATGGTTAGAGTATCTTGTTCACGACAAATTGGTTGTTGATGGAATCACACCAAGCCCCAGTTTTTATCTTGTACTAGTGGATTTATGAGGGCCATTATCCCTAGTACAGGAGCCCTAGACTGTTGTATTATATGTTTCTTAATATAAAGAAGTTGGGTTGACAACTGTAAAATTTTGTCTACATTATGTGCATGTTTTATTTACTGTTGTTTATATTCCGCTATGAAAAGTAGTATCGTTGGGATTCTTGGTTTGGTAGATTCAAAGATTATATTAGTCTATCCTAGACCCAAGGCTGTGGAAATTCAACATGTAATCATATAGAAGCAAGGTGGGCAAGGAAGTGGAGGAAGTAGGGTGAGATTACTCACTAATAGAACTAGAGAGGACCAATGAAACTAAGCTTATAAGGGAAGTCCTTTCCATTTCTAAATATTTGAATAACTACAATCAACCCTTAATATCCAACTTGAACCTATGTTTAAAATATGATAATGCTTATTACTTCCATAATGGCACACAATTTTACTCATATCATCAATTAATTAATTACATTTTGGGATAGGTAGACTAGCTCTAAATTCAATTCTTTCATCTTGCTCCCCATTCTTTTCACTACTGAGTTTCCCCCCTTATGATGCCCTTTTCCTTACACATATAGGGTGTCAGGGCATTGGCATTTAGAGCCACATATCAGTTATATTTGATTGATATTTTAGTAAAACCTCATAAATCTTGATGGATAGTTTAAACATTACAAATACAACCCACCTTTTTACAAGATTTTTGTGTTATAGCTACAAAAATCCTTTTATTTTTTTGGATGGATGCCAATGAATTTGAAGGTGAATGTCTTTTAATTTTCTATCAAATAGCATATTTTTTAGAATTTTATTTTATTGCATACCTTATCAAATTATTTTCTTTCAAAAATTATAATTAAAATTTATTTTCTACATTTATGAAATTTTTTGAAATCATTAATATAAAAGTTACATCACAAAATATGTAAAAAATTTGTGGGACAATGTTTGATGTTTCTTCTTGAGGGGGTTTCTTAATTAATTCAAAGATATAAATAGATGTATATGGAAAAATTTAATAACACCATCTTAGATCCATCTAACACCGTATCTATCATGCATTGAGAGATATCAAATCCCTCGAGGTGCAAACCTTCTTTTTAGTGTGTATAAATTGCAAAATGTTTTGCACCTCAAGGGATTTGATACCTCTCGAGGCAAAATAGATCTAGTGTTAGATGGATATAATATGGTTCAAATTGAGGGAAACAATGTCACATTTTTCAGATTATCATTATTATGTATATGCTTGAGATAAAATCCAATATTCACATTATGTTTTTTTTTCTTGGCATGACCATATCATTCTCTTGTTTATTTTGGCATGTGTTTCTTTCCTTGAATGGTTTGTACTTCTATGTTTGGATATTTTTAGTGCTTTGTGTGTTTATGTAACACCCCCTCCTCCTAGGTCTACCCAAGAAACCAACCATCCAGGCTAACATGTGATGAGAGAGGTTACTATAAGGGATACAATCTCCTTGTTGACCTTAAGGAAATGGAATTGATGGAACTCATCAAACAAACCCATCCACATTAGTAATTAGACCTCCAGGAGACATGTCACCCACTCAAACATCATGTCCCTAGGTCTCATTGATGTTTTAAGACTGTTAACCCAAACTCACTCTCATGTTATAGGAAACACAACAACCAACAACTCAAATTCACTCTCATAGGCCTCTCTGTCAATGACTGTGGACATTTCTCAGAAGACCTATGCTAGCAAACCTGAGATTTGAGCAAATTTTCTAGCCTAGAATCTTGGCCTCTATCCAGAACTTGCTACAACCTTTAGAATCCCTCAAAGAAATGATAACAATGTTGATAAATAAAAAATCAGCCTCATGACTAGACCTGAGCATCCCCAACCGGGATTGACATTCCATCAAACACTTGGCATCAATGTAACCTATAGGTATACAATAAAAGACAGAGCATAAATGACTGAAAGAACTTATGAAACATAACAAGAAGGATCACCTCCTTCTCCATTCTACTATTATATGATTAATTAGGTCTTGCATCCATGCATTTAAAAATTACAATTAAATACATGAAATAACCATGACATGAACCAGTCACTTAAACATACTTAGAACCAACATTAAACTATATAAATATCAAAGATATGACAACCTTGAAATAAAAATATAAACAAGTACAAAAGCAAGATAACTTATCTTTTAATAATTATAGGAAAACATGACCAGGTTTGGTACTTCCACGTATCACCCAACCATAGACATGGCTGAACCAAATCTCTCTTTCAGCGAGTCACCCCCATGCCATATTCCAAGAATGATACCACATAGAAAAACCAATTCAAGAACAACCAAGGGAATGCAGAGGCTAAACCACCTCCACCTTCACCAAACCATGATCACACCAAAATCAGTGCTTCAATCACAAGAGAATTGAACTTCAAATGCCATCCTGAATCCATCACCATCCCTGAGGAATTTTTGGTCTCCTTATATCTTAGGATTTACCACAATCCAATCTCAGATAACTAGACCCTAAACTAAGACCAGTCTCTCAGGCTTTACCGCAATCCAAACCTAGATCACGAGGCCCTAAACTAAGACTTCTCCCTCAGGCTTTATCGTGTATCCTAGAAAAATTGATTAAGGGATTCCTAGGCCTTTGGGAATGAGCCTTGAGACAACCTTTGCCCTGGATTCTAAAATCCATCTAGAAAACCAAAGCTCAAAACTGTAATAAACATCAAAACACCATGGCATCCAAAAAAAGGTAAGGCTGGGCTAAAAACCATTGTCATAATGCAACAGAACCATGCCATCAATAGCAAGGGACCCAATAACCGACATGCAAAGCCATGCATAACGAAACTAGCTTGGAAATCATAGATGGAAAAGGTTAGCTGCAAGTATTCCTGCTAAAGCTACTTGATCCTACTCTTCTTCCTTGATCCTTTCTTTGCTTCCTTTCCCTTTTCTTTCTTTTTCTTGCTTGATCGAAAGCTAGAGTGCTCCAAGAGAGATCTAAGTGACCATGAGTGTATGAGAGAGAGAGAGAATAATGAGAGAGCTCCAAAATTAAACTGACAAAATGTTACCAACTGATCCTCAAAAACCATTTTATTAATGATACAGGATACTTTCGCTTATAGATGTATGAAAAGAATCACATGTAAAATTGCAGCTTAACACAGAAATTTAATGTTCACACAAGAAAAGAAGAAGAAATAACAACAAAGGCACAAAAATAAGACACCAACGCTTGATAATACATTTCGTCCAATTCGGTCTATGTCTCCAAGCCCAGCTCGAACAATCGGGAGGCCTTTTTATTAAATGGCATGAAAAGAAGAGAATTACAATCATCAACTGCATGCAAGAGGCTTCTACCTCCATTCTGAAAGATGGATGTGAAATGGAGATCTCAGTTGGAGAAGTGGGCAGCACCAATGCATCCGTGGCATTGGAAGGGGCTAAAAACATCTACAACTTGTCCAAAATAGATGAAGTGCACTATAACCCTCCTTCCAAATGAAACATCATGTTGCCAATTCCTCCCCCCATGCTTTTCCAACCATCATGCATTTACAGTGGGTTTTTTGGACAAATCCCACTTCAATTGGGTTATCTTGGTTCAAAATAGAGGCCGGTGGAGTAGAATGACTGACAGGCACAACTAACCATTAAGATAGCCTTTTTATCGTTGAAGAGATAAATACCACGAAATCCTGAAAAAACACTAAAATCCATCAAAAACTCATTTACTCGGACTTCCAATTTATCCAATTGGGCATATATTCCTTATTACGTCCACGCCTGACATTGCAATCGTGATATTGGGGTGCAATAGTCTTACTAATCGGGGATGGTCGACCGCTTATATCGGCATCGGCCGATCGCATCACATGACGATCCCTGCCATCGCTAATATATATATATATATATATATATATATAATATATATATATATATATATATATAATATATATATATATATATATATATATATATATATATATATATATATATAGATATATATAGATATAGCCTTCCTCCAACCTGATTTCCCTCCAATCTGTCGATCTAATTTAATCGAAGATTGGTGGTCAGGGTTTTCTCTACACCCTTCTTAAGTCCACCGCCATGAATCCTCCGAATGCAATGTTTTCCTTTTAAGGCTTAACCCATTTTTAAAGGAAAAATCCTCATTTTCTTAAGGAACAAAGCACCTTTCCTTTAATGATAACTTCATCATCTGGACTTGGATTGAAGTACTGTTCACACCATTGGAATCAGGATGAGAAGATCTACACTCTGGTATTGAGTCGACTTCCTTTTGAGCACATTAATTTCTAAGTTTTTCCATGCCATTGTATCTAAAGATTTCCCTAGATCAATCCTCCCCATTGAGGAGCTTTTGGACTGCCAAAAGCTTCCATTAGTCAATTTGTAAGTGATGGAATTGTTCCCTCACTTTCTCTTTCTCCAGCCATATAGCATTGCTGGGGTGCATTCCCTTGAAACCAACTTGAAGGTATTCTGCATCTCCTCTCCGTGAAGCCCTGGTTCTTCTGTTGAGGATGATGTCTTCGAGCAACTCATCGAAATATTCTAGTGCAAAATCATCAACTGTAGAACTGTGCCCACCTCATTAGTGTCCATGATCAAAGGTGGTTCATAAAACTTTAGGTTCTCCACATTCACTACTGAGTACATCTGCATATATATTGGCAAGTCAAGATGAAAGGCATTGTCCCCAATCTTCTGCAAAATGGTGAATGGTCCATACCAGATTGGTCGCAACTTCTTTCCTTCTCCCTTCATCCTATCTTTGCTAATGTGGAACCACACTTTGTCGCCCACTTGGAATTGATGGTCGACTCAATGTTTATCATGTCAAGCCTTGTAATGGGCTTGACTTTTCTCCAATTTCTCTTGCACTGCTTGGTGAATCAATTGGATTCACTGAATGAACTACTGAGCTTTGTCCGTATCATTACGTCCACTAGATCCATCTTCCCTTCCAAAGACCACATCCAAAGGGTCCTTTGGTAGCTAACTAAAATATGTCTCGAATGGTGAACGTTGCATAGATGAATGCACTGCTTGGTTCTAGGAATGATGTACATAGGGGAGATGCTCATCCCACAACTTGGGATGTTTCCCACAATAGCCTCGTAATATGTGTACCACGGTATGGTTTACAACCTCTATCTGTCCCTCAGTCTGTGGCTGAAATTCCATGCTTCTTTTCAATTTGGTGTCCATCATCCTCCACAAGCTTCTCCAAAACTCTCCAAGAAAGCGAGAGTCCCGATTTGACACAACTGATGTGGGTAATCCGAAGTGGACCCAAACACGCCGAAAGAAAAGAGAAGTAGTTTGCTTTTCATTAATCTGCTTTTTGCAAGGCATAAGAATACATATCTTGCTAAATCTGTCAATGATGACATACAAATAGTCGTGACTCTTCCTGGACAAAGGAAAACCTCTTACAAAGTCAATTGACACACTTTCCCATGGACGACTTGGAATAGGGAGTGGTGTGTAGAGCCTAAGCTTTCTATTAGAGGGCTTTGAAATAGAACACATCACACAACCCTTTACATAGTGAATCACAATGTTTTTCATATGAGGCCAAAAACAAAATCTTTATACATGATATAAAGTCCTTTCGACACCAAAGTGTCCAGACGCAAGAGAGGTGTGGCCCTCTCGAATTATGTGTACTCTTTCCCTTGCGGGAATACATAATTTACCAAGATGGTACAACAATTTCCCCTACAAGTGATAGTTGTCCACCTGTGAACCATGGGTTAGTTTTGCGTAAACCTTGTTAAAGTCATCATTGTTAGCATATTGTTCAGCATAAATCTCAAAAGATAATGAAGTATTATGCAAAATAACAGAAGCAGAAACAGGAGTGCAAGATAGCATATCGACCACTTTATTGCTAGTGTCGTTCTTATACTTCATTACTAGATGAAACTGTTGAAGAAAGCCCATCCACTTGAAAAGGCAGGATTGTTGCAACTTGGTTTGTGACTGAAGGTACTGCAAGGGCTGATGATCTGTATGGATGATGTTCTCCTTGCAAATCATGTAGTGTTTCCACTTTTTGACACTTTACACCAAGGCATAAATCCCCTTGTCATAGGTGGGATAGTTTATCACAACTTGAGAAAAATTCTCAGAATGGTAACAAATCAGCTTCTTTTGTTGCATTAGTACAGCTCCCATGGCATAACTTCTGAAATCGGTTTCGATCTCAGATGGCTGTTGGAGATCAGGTAAGGCTAAGACTGGCATAGTGATGATCTTTTCCTTCAATGTTTGAAAGGACTTATGTTGTATTTCTCCCCATCAAAAGACCTGTTTCAAACTTGTCAAGGTGTGCAAAGGTGCTGCAATAACAGAGAAATTAGAAATAAATCTCCTTCAATGTTGGACTACACCTAGAATGCTATGGACCTCGGTTACACTAGTAGGCTTAGGCCAATTTACAATTGCTTCAACTTTAGAGGGATCAATCTTTAACTGACCATGACCAATAATATGACCTAAGTAACCCAAAGAGGTTTTCTCGAACTCACACTTTGACAATTTTACAAAGAGTTTTTCCTTTTTCACTACATCAAGCACTTTCTTTACATGACACAAATGTTCAAACCAACTCTTACTAAAGACAACTATATCATCTAAATATACAAGAGAAAAATCATCAACGAAAGGATCAAATATATCATTCATAACCCGCATAAAAGTGGCTGGAGCATTGCAAAGTCCAAATGGAATCACTATCCATTCGAATAGTCCTTGCTTGGTCTTGAAGGCAATTTTCCACACGTCCTACTCTGAAACTCTGACCAGTTGATATCAACTGCGCAAATCCAACTTTGTGAAATAAATAACACTCCTTAATTGGTCTAATAAATCATCTATGCATGGAAGGGGATGGTGATTTTTCACCGTGATTTTGTTGAGCACGATGTAATCCATGCACATCCTCTAGGTGTCATCTCTCTTTGGCACTAAAACAATCGGCAAACCACGTAGAGAGGTGCTCAACCTAATGACGCCTTGGGATAGAAATTCCTGCACTTGTCTCTTGATTTTCTCCATCTCAATAGCTGACATCCTATACATGCCAATATTTGGTAGGGGGGCATCATGCTGTAGCTGAATTTCATGTTGGATTTCCCTCTTCAGAGGTAATCCCTTCAGTTCCTGAAATAACTCATCATAATTAGAAATCAATTCAGATAGTTCCTGTTTATGCTCTCGATCGCAGACCTGGAAAGCATCAGGGTATTCTGCCTCCTTTTCCCTTACAACCATAAGCATGCATCCTTTACTGGAATTCACCAGTCTTTTCATTTGTCCAGCGCTTACAAGGCTGACATTAATTATATTTTGATGAGCCCTCACTATATATTCTACGGAATCCTTGGTTATTTGATATTTGTTTTCATGATGGAAAAAGACTGCTTTTCTATCATACATGTATGATCTCCCTAACACCATGCCACAACTATCCAATGGTACTACACCCAACTCTACTTCATCTACGAGCTTAGAAGTGATCATATATTTGACTTTACACTACTGGGTTACATTCAGTTTTTCTTTATCATGTATCCATCCCAGCGGGTAACCTTTCAAGTGTGGTTTTTTCTCTAAGCCAAGTTTCCTTACCAAGGATTTTGCAATTAATTTTGCTTGGGACCCAGTATCAAATAGAGTTTCAGCTTTAGTATGATTTACAACAACTCTAATATGAAACAGTTCAATTCGTTTTTGGTCATTCGAAAGGGATTCATTTACAGAACTAGTGCCTTCATGCGATTCAGAATTAACATGAGGTGTGAGAGTACCTTTTGTTCCTACTGTTGTGATCAATGCTTCATCTCCCGAATCTGATCCAAGGTCTTGCTACGTTGTTGCCACTGTATTCTACTTCCCTCTTCCTCCATACTTCTTTGGACACTTTTTTGGGTGTTGCTTCCAATAGTGGTCGTCATCATGGCCTTCCTTCTTACAGTGATTGAAATAAGGCCACTCTCCTTCTTTGGCTACTGCTGTTTTCTTCTCCTTCCCTTTCCATTTTGCTTTGGATTTGCTATTGGGAGGCTTGGATGGTGGCTTTCTGGACTTATCATCTCTTTCATTTTTACCCATGTTCTCAATATGAATTGCTTTTACACTGGCCGAATCAATAGTGGTTGGTTCAAATAACAACAATGAATGTCCAATATAATTATGGAGTGAGCCAATATACTTAGTTACAACTTCAGGTGTATCAAGTGCAATACCCAAAATCAGTGCCTGCTTCCTAAATTCTTCTGTAAAACTCTGAACATCCTACCCTTTGCCTTGCCTTAAATATTTCCAATTCATCAAATCTTTTTGCTTGTATCCTAAGGGATAAAACTGTTCATGCAGAAGTGAAATCAAGCCATGAGGAAAAGAGCTTACCCAAATTCTTACTACTCTACAATTTGCTGTCCCACCAAACGGGAGTGGTGCTGCTCAGCCGTAGAGGTGCCAGCTCGATCTTTGCCTTGTCCTCCACGATATGATGAATCTTACAGTAGACCTCAATCTACCTAATCCAATTATTAAGCTTCTTTGCGTTACTTTCACCACTAAACATAGGAAGATCAAATTTAACATCTAATTTAAGGAAGGGTTTCTTAGATGCATCCTTTGAATTTATTTGATTATGGTGGTGAGAGGAAGGAGAACCTTCACTCCTAGAAGGAGAAGGAGGGGGTTCTTCTCGACCATTCCCATGTGTTGAACCTTGTCTTTTTGGGTTCCTCTCTTCTGCTTTCTCCAGCCTTAAAACCAACTGACTGATATTCTCTGCCATTGAATAGAAGGTCTTTCTAAAATTACGCTCCTCTTCAAGATGAGCTTCATCTTCATCCATGTTTCTTCTTCGAGGTGCATGCCTTGCCTCTAGATCGAAACATTCTAGTTCCCCTTTGCCTCTTTGAAGCTTGTTTCTTATTAGCATACAAACATGCAATTCACATCTAAAAAGCCCTACTTTGATACCACTTGATCCAGAATACTTTTTCTTATAGATGTATGAAAATAAACACATGTAAAATTGCATCTTAACACAAAAATTTAATGTGCACATAAGAAAAGAAGAAGAAAGAACATAAAGGGCACAAAAACAAGACACCAAAGCTCAATAATGGAGTTCGTCTAATTTTGACTACGTCTCTAGGCCTAGCTCCAACAATGGGGAGGCCTTTATCTTAAATTACATGAAAATAATAGAATTACAATCATCAACTGCGTACAAGAGGCTTATACCTCCATTCTAAAATATATCTATGAAATGGAGACCTTAGTTGGAGAAGTGGGCAGCACCAATGCATTTGTGGCATTGAAAGGGGCTAAAAACATCTACAACTTGTCCAAAAGAGATGAAGTACACTATCGGCCTCCTGCCAAATGAAAGAATGTGCTCCCAATTCCTCCCCCCGTTCTTTTCCAACCATCGTTCTTTTATAATGTGTTTTTTGGACAAATCTCGCTTAAATTGAGGTTGTCTTGGTTCAAAATAGAGGCTGGTAGAGTAGAAGAATCGACAGGCACAACCGAACCTTAAGATAGCCTCTTTATAGTTGAAGAGATAAATACCAAGAAATCCCGAAAAAACACTAAAATCCAGCAAAACCCATTTACTCGGACTTCAAATTTATCCAATTGGACGTATATTCCTTATCAGGTCTAGGTCCGACCTCGCAATCAACATATTGGGGTGTAACAGTCCTATTAATTGGGGATGGCCAACCTCCGATCACCAATATCGGCGTCGACCGATCGCATCGACATCCTACTCACATATCGGCCCAGTGCTTTCTCGTCGATCGCATCTCATGTCTACCCTTGCCATCGTCGATATATATATAGCCTTCCTTCGACCTGATTTCCCTCCAATCCGCCGATATAATTTAATCGAAGATTGGTTATTGGGGTTTTCTCTGTGCCCTTCTTAAGTCTACCTCCATGAATCCTTCGATTGCGATTTTTTCCTTTTAAGGCTTAACCCAGTTTTAAAGGAAAAATCCTCATTTTCTTAAGGAACAAAGCAACCTTCCTTTCGCGATAACTTCATCATATGGACTCAAATTGAAGTATTGTTCACGCAATTAGAATTAGGATGATGAGATCTACACTTTGGTCCTCAGTTGAATTCCTTCTGATCACTTTAATTTCTGAGCCTTTCCATGCCATTGTATCTGAAGATCCACCTAGATCAATTAATGAGGTCTCTATTTTCTTCATTTTCCATTATTTTCCTTCAATTTCCTCCTCACATGCAACCTGATACCTTTTATTTTCTTTTTCTCCTATTTTCATTTATTTTCATTAATAAATGTGCTAAAAATTCCTTTTTTCATTTTAATGCCTTTGCCTTAGCCTTGGCCAATTTTCCTTAGCCAAAACAAACATCCAGTGATGCCCACTAGGATATCTTTGCCCAACATTTAGTTTGGAATAAGTGTCCCTTAACCATTGTCTTATTTTTCCTTTATTAGATTATATTACATGAAATTTTCACCAGGGTTGTTACAGAACCCTCCCCCTTGGGGAACACCATCCTTAGTGTTAAACTAGACCATGACCTTAGAAAAACTGCTGAAAATATAACATGATTCACATGGAGCATAATAACTAATCATGTTGCAGTATTTACAATGAAGGACATGCTCAAAGAAAAACATCATGACAACATGAAAATATAACAACCATGCCACTTATTAGAGCTTTATAACTTAGCTCATGGCAATATTTACATCCATATACATAGACATACATATAAGAAAACATCAACAAAACATATTCCAAACACATACCAACATCAAACCAAAACTTCTTTGTCTCAACTGGAAAATAATGAAGCATACAGGGCTCGCATCTGATTTTCCATCTCCCATGTAGTTTTTTTAGGCCCAAAGTGCTTCCACTACATTTTAACTTGATTTATGGTTATATTCCTGAGCATGAGATGTTTCTGCTGTAATATGCACTCAGTCTCCACCTAGAACTCTTCTTCTTGCTCCACCTACAATACATACAAATCAATAACATGATCAACATCCTTTATATACTTCTTAAGCAATGAAATATGGAAAACATCATGGAAATTCAGTGTTGGAGGCAGTGCAAGTTGATACTCCTCTCGTTCAATTCTCTCAAGGATCTCAAAAGGCCCACATAATCATGGTGCCAACTTGGCACAAGAGCCAATCCTCAAATATCTTTTCATGGGCTTGATGCACAAATACACATGCTCCCCAACCTGAAACGCCTTGAACACCCTCTGTTGATCCGCATAATTGTTATGTCTATCTTGTGCTACCTTTAGATTATTGTTTATAACCTACACTTCCTGCTCCACATCCACCAACATGTTTGGTCCATTAAGTACCCTGTTCACTGGATCACTCTCGATGATGGGAGTGTTACAACTCCATCCATACAATGCCTCGAAGGGACTCACCCTCAATGACTCATGATAACCATTTTTGTATGCAAAGTCAACCAATGGAAGATACTCCTCCCATTTCTTCCGCTGGTGCATCACGTACATCCTCGATATATCCTCTAAGATCTTGTTGACCCTCTCTATCTGTCCATCTCTATGCAGATGATAAGTTGTGTTGAAGGAAAAATCATTGTCCAAGCCTACAAATAGGTCCTTCGAAAAACTTGGAAGTTAACTTTACATCCCTGTCCGACACAATCTTCTTTGGACCAACATGTAGTCTCACTATCTCTCTGATGAACAACAATGTTATCTCACTAGCGGAATATGTAGTATTTACTAGAATGAAGTGAGCTACCTTGTTCAATCTTTCAAGAACGACCATAACAGAGTCATGATGCTTTACTGTCCTCAAAATACCTTTAATGAAATTCATAGAAATGACCTCCCATTTCCATTCTGGAATCGCTATAGGCTATAGTAAACCACCTGGATGCTTACATTCCACCTTGACCTGCTAAAATCCTAGACATCTAGCCATGAACTCTTCCACTTCCTTCTTCAAATCCGGCCAATAGTAGAACTTCTTCACCGCCATCAATGTCTTCTAATATCTTAGATGACCCAAGTATGGCTTGGAATGAATGTCCCTCAAGATAAGGTTCTTTAGCTCACTATAATTCGATACGTAGATCCTCTCTCTAAATCTCACCAAACCGTCTTTCATGAGATGATAGTATGCATCTTGATCAACGGTACTTGTACATCTACTTACACATGTACTTGTACATATTCTCTAACCTATGCATAATCTCAATGCATTTGTCATCCCACTGTCCTGCTTGCAAGATCCTATCCTGTAACTTTGTCTCATAAGAGCTCATAACTACTATATGATTTACCTGTACCTTCCTGCTAAGAGAATCCACAACCTAGTTCTCCTTCCCTTTGATGTATCTGATCTTGAAGTAAAACTCACTAAGGGTAGCCAACCACCTAAGTTTCTTGAAATTCATATTTGGATGATCAAACAAATATCTCAACCTACTATGATCACTCATCAACGAAAACCTTCTGTTAAGAAGATAGTTCCTCCACATCCTCAATGCGTTTATAATTCCTGCTAGCTCAAGATCACATGTTGGATAGTTCTACTCATGCTCATTACATTTTCATGACTCATAGCACACTACCTACCCTTCTTACATGAGAACTCCACCAAGTCCTCTCTTGCAAACATATGTACACACCAAACTCCTTTTCTGGATACACAGTCTTTAGCACTAGTGCATCTGTCAACAACTGTTTAAGCTGCTCAAAACTAGCCTCGCATTTTTCTGTCTATTCGAAATTTTTACCTTTCCACTGCAATGATGTTATAGGATATGCAATGCGTGAGATGTTCTTGATGAACCTCCTATACTAGCCTGCAAATCACATAAATGATCTCACCTCATCCATATTCTTAGGAGCTTCCCACTCCATAATAGCCCTTACCTTTTCTAGATCCACTGTTATGCCATCCTTGGAGACAACATGCACCAAATATTGTACCACTGTCTAAAAGAAGTTGTACTTGCTCACTTTAGCATACAACTGATGCTCCCTTAGCAACCTCAACACTCTTGCTAAATTCTCGACATGTTCTTCCTCATCCTTAGAATATACTAGTATGTCATAAATGAATACAATGACAAACTTTTCAAGATAAGGACACAATACAATATTCATCAAACACATAAATGTAGATGGAGAATTATTCAAACTGAATGGAACAACAACAAGCTCATGACGCCCATACCTGGTCCTGAACACATTCTTGAATATATCCTCTTCCTTGATGCGTACCTGATGGTATCTCGATCTTAGGTCGATCTTAGAGAACAATACTGCTCCCTTCAATTGATCAAACAAATCAACAATCCTTGGCAAACAGTACCTGTTATCACTCAGGTTGTTCCCTGCTTCCTAAAGGGAATATGGCCGAGGTAACCACTAACCAATCTTTTAGTTACAGGTCCTAGCCTACCTGTAACCAGAGAGGGCTCTCTCTTTATGATTTAGCTTTGTTGGTGGATGATTTTAGGCTAGTTATGGTGTGTTGTTTTGTTTGAGTTGGTGGGTTGGTGAATTCAAACAGAGCTGAGGTATAAATTACAGAACAGTTTGGTCCATTGGGCAATGGAGTTCAAGGAAGTGTGCTGCTGAGGTATTTTTTTGAAGGCGGAGTGTTGCTGCAAAGCCAGATAGGCATCTATGGACCAATTTCTTAGATTGTGAAATGAAGTTATGGAATTAGTGAGCGAAAGGAAATTGAGAATCTTTCACTATGCTAACAAGGGGGAGATGAGAGTGTTGCTTAAGAGAAGTTATGAATTCTTAAACAATATTCACAGTGATAGAATTAGTTTAGACATGAGCAATTAAGAATTCATATCCATGGCTAATCCAGAAGAAAACGTATTTAGAAACAGAGATTGAGCATAGGGTGTTTTTCAGACAAATCCTAAGCTATTCTTTTTCTCTATTTACTATGATCATGAACATATATGAATTATGGCATACACAAAAAAACAAAAACATAGTTGAGAATAACTTATTGTTCCAACAATGACACAGGAGTTCTGCAACATAACATAGCCATTCATTTCAACCTTCAGACAGTATAGGAACCAGGAACTCCACCAACAATTTGTATTAGCAAAAATGTCTCAAGTATACAATAGAGCTCTTCTGAAAGAGTTTCACTACAACCCACCCTCAATACGTTCTTTGAGGGGATATATATCCAAAAATAGGATACAAAATATTTCAATAGTGAGTTGTTGTGCAATAAATTGCACCACTAACTCTCTTACAAAAAGTAAATGAAAGAAATAACTACAGCATTTAATGTTGAGATGGCAGCTATCTTTCCGTCAGACAACTTTTGACTTTTTGGCTCAGAAAAGTTGGTTGTAGTTGTGCCTTTAATTCTGCATTAGTTGAGCCTGCTATCTGAGTGCTTTGGTGAGTCACTGTATGGATGCTTCCTGTGATACCTGCGTGCTGAATTGTCTGCTGACCTGTACTGTGACTGAGATCTGAATTTTCACAAAAAG
>APFE031014385.1:75904-121816 GCA_000404065.3 Pinus taeda
GACGCAAAAGGTCGGGCATCTTCTCTGCGAAATCGACCGCCCATCGTTGGATTGCGTCGGTTATGATCGGACGGTTCACGGGGAGAGTGATGCGATGGCGCATTAAGGCAGGGGGACCCGCCGATTAATTTAATGTTTTTAAATATAATGCGCGCGGGGTGGGTTTTAACATAAGGTTTTGGCTTTAATGTAATTGCACCTGCCTATAAATGTTTTTATTTAAAAACATTATAACCAATGTATTTAGGGCGGAAAAGGGGTAGGAAGGGTTGATGAGGGTGGAGATTTCAATTTTTGAGTTTTAGCCATAGCGTTTTAACAAAAACCCATAGTTTAGGGTTATAGAGGGTTAATATTAACCCCTGATGGATTAATATTCCCCAAGAGAGGGCTATATAGCTATAGTGCTAGGGGGAGGGTATTTATATAGACTTTTTGGGAATTTTACATAGGTCTTTATAGAATTAGGGAAGGGGGATTCTTAGGGAGCTAAAATAATACATCAGTTGTTAATATGACATTTGTGAGGTGATTGTAGGGGTAAAGACTAAGATTTAAGAAGTAAAACTTACGAATGGAAGATGGATGAAATGAGAGTAAAGATTTTTACACAAAAAATGTGGCTTCTTTCTCTTGACTAAACTTCATGGTTTCACCTAGTAGCTTTTCATGAATTGAAGTGGAATAGGACACTTGAGCAGATCTCAAGGTCCTTGGGGAAGTTAGTAAATGATGTTTGGGGGAAAAAAGGGGGAAATTTGACATGCTTCCAATGTTATGTCCTCAAACCTCTGCTATGATGCCAATACCCTGAATGCAATGAGTCTTGTACTTGATAAGCCAATTGGTGATGGCCCTTCATTTCTGCAACCTTGCACTACTTACCCAACCTAGTAATCCTAACATTTTTTCTTCACTTGAAGTGGGTGCACCTGAATTAGCAGACCCTGATTGTTCTCTTTTTCTTTTGACTGCCCTCCTATCTAAATCTACCCTTATTTCTTCCAAGGACCCAGATTAAGCAGCTGGGCTCCTTCATTTCTCTACCTTGCTAGTCATCTGCCAAGCTTGAGCTGTTTGGACAGGAAACATTCTCTATTCTGTAACAAGCAATTTAAACATGGCATGGTCCAGATTAGCCTATTGGGCCATCCATCAAGTATGATTAGCAGCAGTATTTGTAGAGTGTGACACTGCCAAAAGATAGTAGTGGAATTTTGACTAGCCACTCTCCTGGTCTTTAGTTTGGGTTTCATTTTTACTTTCCTCTTGACCATTTGATTTTCTTGCCTTTTGATTATTCTTTTAAGGCATACCCTCTTTTCATTTTTTAATTTTCATAGTATGTACACAAAATATGGAACCTTTGCAGCCTGCAATGATGAACATATTTAGCCCTTCCACTGTCAATCATGAAAGATGAAACCTATTGGTATAGGAACCTAACAGTATACACACACTTTCACAGGACGAAAAGCACGTACATGTTGGAAAACCAAGTATTTGGTCCAAGGTATTTGGTTCGAGGTATTGGTCCAAGGTATTTGGTCTGAGGTATTTGGTCCAAGGTATTGACCTTAGGTATTGGTCCTAAGTAGTTTTGATCCAAGGTATTGAGAAAGGCCTAAGAGTATATAAGGAGGAGAAGATCATTAGGCCAAGTAGGCAAGGATTGAATATCTGATGAAGTGTGAGATAAAGTATGCAGGTTATGGGTTTTTGATAGTTTGCTTGATCTGAACTAAGGATGCACCTATGTGGTTGATGATGGATGATGGATCAGGATCACAAGAACTAAAATGTATTATCATTATGTCGTTTGTTCATGGATAGTCTAGATCTCAATATTGATGCTTGTTTTATTATGTGAATGTTATGATCTGGGTATGGCTGAAGTTTGGAATAGCTGCAAAGATATAAGTTGGTATTTGAAGATCTATACACTGGTTCGCTTTGGTAAAAGAATGTATACATGCTAGTTCAGCTCATCAGAGTAGCATATACATTATGAAATATGATATTTGAATTTGTAGTTGGTTCTAGTGGTTGTTGCATAGTTTTGGGTTCTTCCCTGAGTTCTGGTGACTGTGTTTTGATGACAATATTTTGAATGTTTAGATTGGTTGATTTTGATTTGATTTAGTGATGATGGACCTTTAGTGATTAAGTTGTGGGTGATTTAAATATTGATGATTGAGTTTCAATGATTGATTAATGCAAATTTATTTGATGGTTGTATTGCAATGGTGACTGATTTTGAGCTTCAATGTTGTTAATGGATCCAGTATGAAAATTGGATGAAACGGGACCTTCAGATTATGGTGTTGTGTTCCAGGAGTATCCAATCTAAAAATTCATGAAATGTGGTCCCTGGAAGAAGAGAGAAGGTTGTAGCCTTCTGTAGGTCAGCGCCTACATACTGGTAAACATATCAGCCAGTACAAGAGCCAAGGGGTTAGAGCTCCCTTCTAGTAACAACTGGAAAACAAGTGAAGGTTGGAGCCTTCAGTAGGTCGGTGCGTACGTACTAGTAGATGGATTGACTAGTAAAAGAGGTAGGGAGTTGTAGCTGCCTTCCAGTAAAAGCTAGAGAATGAGAGAAGGTTGTAGCCTTCTACAGGTGGGTACCTGCGTACTAGTATGAATCTACACCAATACAAGATTGTAAATAGGTTTTTCTTATATTAAAAGAAGATAATAGCAAGTGGTTTTTGTCCTGCATTGGGTTTCCACCTTAAATCTTGGTGTTCATGTGTGTTTCTTATGTGTGATGGTTTGTTCTGATATTACTGAACATGGTTAATGAAGTACTGATGTACTGATTATATATCGACATATGATGAATTAACTAAATCATAAGTTTGCTAGATATACGTTGGTTGCCTTAAACACAGTTTTGTGTACATGTGAGTTACCTTAATTTAAGTACCATATACAAATTTGAGTATGAAAATAAAAATATTATTGATTTGACTAATACCGATTCAAACCCCCTCTTAGTATTATTTCCAACAGTTATGTCAATGAACCACACTCGGATCTGTAAGGAAAGCCTAAGATTTTAACAATTCTTAAGAATTTCAAATTTTCCATGTTGATACCCTATAACATATAGATTTTTAGTAAAATCTCAGATTGAGATGGCCAAAACAGGTGAATATACAATTAATATATTGTATAAAATTCCATTGGGATACAATATTGAGCCTGTTAAGGTGTGGAATTTAATATGGAATGGTAAACTTTCAAGTGGCTAATAGGGCCATGTGGATGGTGGATGTATAAAGTGAAACACTAGGGAAACTACCATTTGTCATGACATGTATCTATGCCCAACAAATATGAAATAAATTCTCCAAAATAATAAAGTAGAGGGTGGAGGTATTGGAGCAATTTTGGTGAGTTCTTAGCCTTCAGGTAAAAAATCGTCAACATCTTATGGAAGATCAGTTTAACATTTATATGCTGGAATTATTGGTTGAAAAGGAAATTTTTATGAATGTAACAAAGATGAGAAAGTGTTTTTGCTTGGAAAGAGGGGCTATAATGAAGGAAACAATGATATATATTTAAATTTTAATTAAATGAGGATATCAGAAATTATAGGTCCAAGTTGATTATGATTTTTCCTTGCTTCTTTGACTGGATGATCAAAGGACTAATCCACTCAACCTTTTTTGAAGGAGGTAGTTGATGGAATCATCAGTTGATGGTGTCTCTTCTTAATAGGGTTTGCTCTTTGCTTCAATTCTATTCTCATATATCCTAGTGAACATGCAATTTGTTTTAGACATAGATGATTATTATTCTTAATATGCGTTCAATAGAAAATTTTCTTGAACTTGTTGACTCTTGCACTCTAAATTATTTTGAAATTGCTTATAAATTTGTGGTTTATACAAGTTTTCTCAAGACTTTATGGGCTTCTAATTAGTTGATTGTGGTCCTGCATGACATGTTTGGTCTTGTAGTCTTTCCTTTTAGGGATAGTGGTAAAGCTTATTTGATGTAATGCTTACTATGTACTTTTGGAGACATGGAAATTGGATCACATACACCTTAGTTGCACTAAGAAAGAGCTGAGGTCCATGCTAATATCTTCGACATGGGTGGCCATTGTAGTGTTTGTATGTCCAGGTGATGGGACATTAAATATAGACAATGCGTTGACTGCATGAATATGACGTTCACACACACCTATCTAAATTCAGGCCTGATATTTACCTAAGGGTTCCTAAGGTTGAGGATCCATCAAATGCACACAATTGATTGAGTTCTAAAATATAGAAATAGGAGATCTAAAACTTCTAGCTTCACAAATTGGGAAGTGCATCTTGGACACGAGTATATATAGATTTGTGCTCAATGCATGGACAGTAGAGCATGAAACACCTCCAACATATTGACCCATTTATGGGAGTTGTTGGGTCTATTAATCATGAGGATCTAGGGATGGATTTTGGAGCTAAATCACAAGAAGAGAAATTATGGTAAGACCATGAAGCAAGATTCCTATGCACTATGTATTGGGTATCTAACACCCAAAAAATGTGGCAGCATTGGTATTTGGGTGTTCAGACGTATTTCTTTCAAGAAATTTATGATATAATGATTGTAGTCTCTATGTATAAGGGGACAAGCCTACCTCTATGTAACAGAGATAGAGAGATAATGTGCTCAGAGGAGCCTTAGTATGCATGTGGAATTCATCATTAGCTAGAAACCATGGTTTGGACCTCTATGCTGCATTAAATATTAGAGGAGGGGCTAATAAATAAAGAGAATGTGTTTATGATGGCATAATTTGTGTATTCATGTTCATTTATATGATAGAATTAGGTGTTAAATCTCTATTGATTCCTCCAATTATAATGTTATGTGGTAGAATGTATTTCTTAGTTGCATTCATACATAGGGTGCAAATTGACATGGTCCTAGCTCAAACATTTCTTCAAGCAATTGGTTGGTCTCTATATCTCCTAGGAAGATACACAACATGCAAATCCATAATTATATTCAATTTGCAACAAAATATTGGAAATTGATTCAAATATTATAGACTCAAATCTAATAGGACTCATGTTTGTGAAAAAAGTTGAAGAATTGTGTTCCAAAATAGTTATGGAACTTTATCAAGGAGACATAGGCTAACTAAATATCAAAATTTGATCCACATTGTAAATAAGATTCATTTATTTCATGCATAGACATTGGGAAAATGAAATTATCAATTAGCTTAAAACCCTAAAATAATAAATATTTTACTTAAAAGCCTTAAAAATAGGATCATTAAAAAAAATCTCATGATTATCACTTACCTCACTTAGATTTTGTTGAAGAAACATAATATCATACTTATCCTTATGACTAGCCGGAATTTTCTCAAATAGTATCAGTGTGTCTAGCTACCTAATAAAAACTCCCACCCTTGTCTGCACCGACATTATCATTTAGATATATTTATTTTGTATTTTTTCTTTCTCAGTTCTGTGGTTCAATATATCTTAAAATGTATAGAGATATAATCATTTTTATAGGCTATTGAGTTGGGATGACTAAAATTAGTAGACACAACACTCAAAAACATTCAAAACCCTCAACAAGTTGACATTGGTTCCACTAATGCTGCCCTAAATTTAGTATGATATAATCCTTAGGGAACCAACCTCAGGCATATCGTTGGTTAATTTATGTTGTTTGAAGTTTATTGAGTTTGAGTTTTATCATGAAACTACTAGAAGCGTAGTAGCATGGGTGAGTTGATTATCTTGATAACAATGTTATGGTTTGATCTAGTCTCTGAAAGGAACATATAGTTGATGGTCAAAATTTCATATTCCTTTAATTTTTTAATCTTCACATATAACAAATGTCTTTATGTTATAGCCTCTAGGTAGATATATATAGTAACTTCCACTCAAAAGTTGCATGCCATCATTTTGGAGCTTGAGCTTACACAACTTACCTTTGTTTGAGTTGAAAATGTCATTAGATCTCATATATCGTCTATTGCAGAGCATGAATCCAATTTACCTTTGTTTCAGTTAAAAATGTGATTAGATCTTTCTATATAATATTTTGTAGAGAATGAATCAAATTTCTCAGAGTCCATTTGCTTGAGGTATAACAAATCTACTTTAATTCATTAAACTTGCTTTTCATTTTATGTTTGCTGATTGTGATTCTACAGGCCACATCTACATTGGAAAAGGGGCATATTTAATGAAGTGTGGAAGGAGAGGGAAGCTTTAGTTATATCCTTTCAAACTTTCTAAGGTATGTACTAAAATTTTAAAAAAATTCTCCTTATAATGTTGTGCTTTAACTTTTTCTTTTCATAATGGATTATTTATGTGATCTCCCCTTTCTCACACACAACCAAATTCCAAACATACATGGTTTTTTGGGATATGTGGACAATGGATAGATTTAGGCTAGCCATTTATCTAGAAATTTACATTGTAGGATATTAGGCATTTACATTTGAATATTTCCTTGGCACTAAATTAGAGTTGCAAAGTAAGATTCCTATTTATCAGGAATATATCTCACTTTTAAATTGATTTATTGCTCACTCTGTATAAACCTTCCATGGGAGGGAAAGGAGTGATCACTATCATTTCTTAATCTTTCTATAGACCAAGTAAATATTCCAAATGTGTATAAATTAGTGGCTCCTTGGAGAATCCCAAGGGTGGCGCTATTTTAGCAACAAGAAATTCATTTATTTTGTGTTCTTCATTAGTGCATTGATAGTATATTGTTTATTTCATACAATACCTCAACAGTGTATGATCAAATTATAGTTTAGCCTATCATAATATTTTGACTTACCCTCTTTTAGAGGGAAACTAGAGTGTGTGCCAAGCTTGCACGTCACAATGAGATCATGCAGAGTTTACCTAGGACAAGTTTTGTGGATCTAAGCAGCAAGATACGTATTGGAATTCAAGAGGTAGCAATACTACAAAGTGGGAAAGAGGTTTCCCAGTTAACCTGCCTTTCACATTATGGTTGGAGTCAGTTTGTTGGCAACATTTTGGATACCCCAACTTCCTTTTTATGACTGAGTACAAGATTGAATTCTTCAACATATTCCTTGCTCAATTTTCATTAGGTGATGGGTTTTCTTAGAAGTGCTTCACACCTATAAACTTTACCAGAGTTGTTCTTGAGCCTTTGGAGGTGGTTAGCTTTTCAAAGCATACACATACAAGAAGACGAGAAATAATATGCATGACTAATTTGAAATTATCTCCATGTGAATAGGGTGTTCCCATTCATAAACCTGACAACTCTCTCTACTTCTTTCTAGTGAACAACATTGGGACTTGCCATGAATCATGAGACAATTCCAACCCCATAAATATAAATTTCTTATTTAAATCTATACCCACTAGATTAGAATCTGCACAAGGAGAACTCCATTCTTGTATCAAAAGAACCTGCAATTGACTTGTTTCATGCTATTTCATCTTTTCTATATTTATTCGCATCCTTGGTCTGTGACATAAAGATGCAATAGGCTACCTTGCATTTTCCATACTAACACTCCTAAAAAATAATAAAGTATGTCCAAATCTATCATTTCAAATTATCTATGTAGCTCACCTTTTGGTTTTTCAATTATCGAAGTTGCTACTTATGGATGAGATCTTATACAATCGATACCACAGTGAAAATATATGTTATAGTTTTATCCATGTTTCTCTAAAGGTGTTTCTCCTTTACTAGAGCAGTAATACATTGTAGTTTCAAGTTAGGGGAGAAGTGTACCCAGTAGCAACCTTGGCTTATGTGCAGATGGGTTGAATGCACATTAGACTCAATCTTTTGTTTTGAAGGTATTTGTCCTTTAATAGTACTTCATCTCAATAGATCCTTTTCATCCTGCACCTTCAGTAGATGCATGTAGCCTTGGGAAACATGTTGTAGATTATAGTTTTCCTATGAGGGTGTAACGACGATGAAAGAAGTGCATCGATTTTAGGCATCTTGTGTTTGTTGTATGCAAGCATGCTTGTTTAGTGTTTCCCAAACTTAGATAGAGCCATATTTAGTATGCTTTTCTAGTTTGAATTAGATACTCACTTTTCTTAATTTAGGTGTTTTTCTTTGTTCTGTTTTATGTAGAGATTTACCTTTAAGAAAATTGCATAGTAGAGAAGGGTTCTATAATTTGAGTGAGGGACACACTTCTAGTTAGGAGGTACTCTATTCTAGGAAGCTTTTGCCATGCAGGTTAGGCTCTTTATCTGAGAATCCCAAGAGTGGTGCTATTGTAGCAATAAGAGATTTGTTTATTTGGAGTTCTTCATTAGTGCATTGATAGTATATTGTTTATTCCATGGAATACCTCAATAATGTATGATCAAATTATAGTTAAGCTTGTAATAATATTTTGACTAACCCTATTTTAGAGGGAAACTAGAGCGTGTGTCAAGCTTTCACATCATAATTGTATCATGAAGAGTTTACCAGACAGTTTTGTGGATCTAAGTAGCCAGATACCTATTGGAATTCAAGAGGCAACAATACTACAAAGTGGGAAATAGGTTTCACAGTTAACCTACCTTTCACATTATGGTTGGAGTTGGTTTGTTGGTAAGATTCTAGATAGCCCAACTTCCTTTTTATGACTGAGTACAATATTGAATCCTTTGACATATTCCTCACTCAATCGTCATTAAGCGATGGGTTTTCTCAGAAGTGCTTCACATCTATAAACTTTACCAGAGCTGATATTGAGTCTTTGGATGTGGTTATCTTTTCAAAGCACACATGTACAAGAAGACAAGAAATAATATTCCCAACTATTCAAGTTACCTTCCTGCAAATAGGGTGTTCCCTTCCATAAACTTGACGACTCACTATGCTTCTTTCTACTGAACAAATTTTGGACTTTTCATGAATTGTGATACAATTCCAACCCCATAACTATCAATTTCTTATTTAAATTTATACCCACTAGATTAGAACCCGGACAAGGAGAATTCCATTCCCATTTCAAAAGAACCTGCAATCAACTTATACCATGCTATTTAATATTTTATGTATTTCTTCGCATGCTTGGCCCGTGACATAAAGACACAATAGGACACCTTGCATTTTCTATACTAACTCTCCTAAACAATAATAAAGTATGACAAAATCTATCATTTCAAATGATCTATGTAGCTCACCTTTTGGTTTTTCAATTATTGAAGTTGTTACCTATATTGATGATATCATCTACAATTGAGGCCGCAATGACAATATCTATTAGATTTTTATCTGTGTTGCACTAAAGGTTTTTTTTCCTTTAGCAACACTACAACACATTGCAATTTCCATTCAACAGAGAAGTGTACGTAGTAGAAGCCTTGGTCTGTGTGCAAATGGGTTGAATTCACAATAGACTTTATTTGTTGTTTTGAAGGTGTTTCTCCTTCAATAGTACTTCATATCAACGTCCTCTCAATCTACACCTTCAACAAATGCATACATCCTTGGGGTACATGCTACAGATTCCAGTTTTGCTGTGAAGGTATAGCAATGATGAAAGAAGCGCATCTATTTTAGGCATCTTATGGTTGTTTTATGTAAGCATGCTTGTCTAGTATTTCCCAAACTTATAGAGAACCATATTTAGTATACTTTTATAGTTTGAATTAGATGCTCACTTTAAATAATTTAGGTGTTTTTCTTAGTACTATTATATGCACAAATTTATCTTTAAGAAAAGTGCACAATAGAGAAAGGTTCTGTATTTTTAGCAGGGGACACTCTTCTAGGTAGGATTGATCCGGATTTAAACAAGAATGCAACAAAGTATAGAGATAACCATATACACAAAGATGCAGGGTAAATAATGCTTCATTTCATTAATGGAAAATATTGAAATATGCTTAGAACTAGAAATGGAAATAAACTAGCTAGGGCGATGGGAGCTTATCTCTGAGAAGAGATGTAGTGGCTACATGCCTATGAACTATGTTACAATGAGCCTCAAAGGCCTATTTATTATTGAGAAACAATGGAAACCCCTTAACATCCCAAAACATAACCCTAGAAGATGAAATGCCAAATTGTGGGCCTCGTTTGGGTAAATTGGTACATCAATTTCCCGGGGTTGTAACTTTGGCATACGATCTTCGTTTGACACGTACAATAGCTCGTTAGAAAGATATATCTAAGTACTACAGCTTTGGGAAGGGAAAAATCAGTCCATGGACCCATGTTTCCTTGAGATTTCCCAGAAAATGTCGTTTAGGGCCTCAAAATAGCTTCGGAAGTTCAGGACCCGAAAAATTGCTAAAAATAGTAAATTGTGCTACAATTTAGGAAACTGAAAAAACTAAAAGAGACAGTTGTGGGGGTCCAAATGGGATAGGTGAATGGCCACCAAAATCCACTTGGATCATTCCTCCCCCCTTAGGAAGAAATGGTCCCCATTGCATTTAGTTCCTCCCTGAGATGAGGAAGCTTCTGCTGAGCTGGGTCTCTGGTGAGCTGTTTTGCAATCTCTAATGTGTCTAGAAATGGTGGGAAGCATGGTCAACAACGGTCCACATTGAACACTCAGTGCAAGAAAAGGAATGGAAGAATGTTGTGCTTCAAAGCATTGTTGCCCGTAGCCTTGGTACTGGTGTAAGGACCATGTCGGAGTGGTCAGAGCTTCTAATGGGTTCTTGTAAGGCGTTCTTTCTGTAGATGCAACCAAACTTTGTTGCCCACTTGAAGCTTTTGTGGTACCCCTATGGGTGAGGAGAAGTTTTTCCTGTGTTTTTTCATGACCGTATTCCTTTGTTGCTACCACTACATGGAGGAACACTTTGCGGGGGTCACGAATGTAGCAACGATATTCCCCTTACTTTGGGAGCGAACCAGACAGAAAATAAATTTCATAGTCTGTGATATGAGCTTGTTGCCTTTCTTGGTAGTCATCAAAGAGGTGGCTGTAAGTGGGCCTACGTCTAGTATCATGTATAATGAATTATCCAAAGAAATAATAACAACACAAGACCTTGACTCATACACAGAATGTCACCTCCACAAGTATGGCTAGCCTAATAAAACATCACACACATCCAGAGGTGTAACATCACACAATACCTCATATGTGAAAGGCTTGATGTTGTAGGGAAGGTGACACTGCTGGCGAAATTTGAGATATCGTCCTTCATGAAGCCACCAGATATTGTACGACTACAGGTGTGGTGTAGTCAGTAGGCCCAACTGCTTCATGAGCTCTGCTGAAATGAAGTTCTTTTGGCTGCCACTGTCGACAATGAATTGCAGTGGCGAACCCTTCACCCACATCTGTGAGTGGAAAAGATGCTCCCCCTCCTTTGGATCTTTAGGTTCATTCTTCTTGATCTTGGCAGTGGCAATAGTGGCATTGGGATCCACATAAATGATATGCTTCCCTTTGCCATTCTCCTTGTGGTTTTGGTTTAGGGTCGGAACATGCATCTGATTCGGAAGCCTTCAACTCGGCCACTAGGGACTGCTTGGTCCGACACTCACTTGTGTTTTGAGTGGGACCCTTGTGGAACTTACACCACTTTCCTATGTCCTTTGGCTTTGTGGTGTTGTTATTTTCTTGTGGCTTTGACGGGTTGTCTTGGGTCACCCCACCTTAGTTTTGTCCTTTGGTCTTTGGATTCACAGATCCAAAGTCTCGCTTCTTCTGTTTGAATTTTTGCTCGATTTTGACAGTGTATCGGGATGCCGTGCTGAGCGAGGAGATGTTCAGGCACTCTATCTCTTCCTAGATGTATTTGTGTAGGTAGCCATGGTATTTGAGTACCAAATTCAGCTCAGAGTCCTTGATACCCAACTATGTACGAAGGATATGAAAAATGTTTGTGAACTCTGGCACATCTTGGTCCCTTCCCTGTCGCATCGTGGTCCACTTTATGTATTTGTCCTCATAGCTTTTGACAGGGTAGTACTGCTCCTTGATGGCATCCTGGAATGAATCACAAGTCAGTACGCTAAAAATAGTGAGCTTGTACTTTCATCCTTCTGCTCGCAGTAGGTTTCCCACCAGTCCTTAACATGGGTGGCTACTTTGAGAAGAGCGAAAACAATCTTTTCCTGACTCGAAAATTCATGAACAAAAAAATAACCCTCTAGAAGATTTAACCATTTATCTACGGCATCTCCGTCTATTTGACCCTTGAAGATGGGGATTTCAAAATTAACTTGTACCTTAAACAGTGTGGCATTTCCAGAGTAGTTGTTGGAAGTCGATGCGTCGCCTCTAGGTAGCCACTGAAGGATCTGTGCAAAGCTATCCTCCATCATGTTCCTTTGTCTCTCGAGGGCTTCTCGGAGCAATATTTTGATAGGATCTCCTACCTCCTCATCTTTCTTCTCATCCGCCATGGGAGGCTGTCAAGATTTGCAAGGCTGGTCTTACAAAGGTTCAACCAATTCAAGCCCTAACTCCTTATATCTCGACCTCGTTGGGGACATGCAAAGAAAAATAGAGAAAATGTAGACCCCTCTGATACCTCTGATCTGGATTTAAACAGGAATGCAACAAAGTACAAAGATAACCATATACACAAAGATGGAGTGGAAATAATGCTTCATTTCATTAATGAAAAATACTGAAATATGCTTACAACCAGAAATGGAAATAAACTAGCTAGGGTGATGGTAGTTTATCTCTGAGAAGAGATGTGGTGGCTACATGCCTCTGAACTGTGTTACAATGAGGACCAAAGGCCTATTTATTATTGAGAAACAACGGAAAACCCTTAACATCCCAAAACCTTACACTAGAAGATGAAACACCAAATTTTGGGCCCCGTTTGGGTAAATTCGAACATCAATTTCCTGGGGTCGTAACTTTGTCATACGATCTTCGTTTGATGCGTACAATAGCTTGTTAGAAAGATCTATCCGAGCACTACCACTTTGGGAAGAGAATTATTCCTCCAAATTTCCCAAAAGACGTCGTTTAGGGCCTCAAAATTGCTCCGAAAGTTTAGGACCCAAAAAACTGCTAAAAATAGTAAATTATGCTACAATTTAGGAAACTGAAAGAACTGAAAGAGACAGTTGTGGGGGTCCAAATGGGATAGGTGTGTGGCCACCAAAATCCATGTGGATCAAGGAGGTACTCTATTCTAGGGAGCTTTTTTCATGCATGTTAGGTTGTTTATCCTCGATAGAGTTCCAACTCCCTGCCTCCTTGACAAAGTCCCTGCCAGAGAAGACACCGATGGATAGAGTTCCAATTACCTAAATCTCCGAAAAACCCACCTAAGCCTAGCTATCTAGCCTAAAATAATTTACATTCTAGTAATCTCTTGATTGTGACTTCATAGAGAGAGCTCTCTCTGGTTTGGTAGGGCTAGATACCAAACTAAAATCTTGGATTGTTGTTACCTCCATTGATCTCCTCATCGGCTTGGGACATTATGGAGGATAACAGAGGGCATGACAACTAGGGAGTGCCAAGGTGTTCTAGTGAATGTAAGGTTCCCAAGTCATGGAAAAATGTAATGCTAGTTGTGAGGTCATGACTGAGAAGGTGTGTTAGGGAATGATAGGGCATGCTAACATGTTCCAGATAGTACGATGACATGTCAAACAAGCTAATATGTGCCAAGTGGTAAGGCATGCCAAGATGTAAAAGGGTTCCAAGTCCCTACCTCCTCTTATTCCATATACTATCCACTTATGACATTTCCTTTGTAATATTTGATGCATTTGCTAGTTATAGGTCATTTATAGGTTATAAATGTCTTGAGAGTTTTACTTCTAATTTATTATTCAGCTGAACATATTAATTCTCTTATACAAACTATTTTTCCCTCCACCCACATTTCAGAAATTCAATAACCATTAGGTAGGGACCTGTAACTTCAATGTTGCTTTGATTCTTTAGTAAAATGTTGTCGAGACTTCAATTTATTGAAAGTTGTAGAATTTACAATTTATGAATTTTCAAGGTCTAATTTTTAAAACTATAATTATTTAAAGGGTGCTAGATCAATGGAAGAGCACTTTCCTTACAAGCAGGAGGTTGGTGGCTCGATTCCATCATACCCTGACATCAATATGAAATGGCGACGATCAATTTTTGTTCATGGATGCTCTTTTGACCATCACCAATGAGATTTGGTGACATTTTTCAACCCTCACCAAAAAATGAAATGGTGATGGTCAATGAACACCACCATATATACGCATCAATAGTGACAAACCTCAAAGGTCCATAAACATAAATCGTTGTTGTTGATATGAAATGGTGAAGGTCATTGTCCATCATTATAGTCATTATTTGTGACCTTGAATTTCACCACAACACCTATACTTTTGGAAATGCGACTTTTGGTGACAGTCAATGAATGTCACCATATATATGCACCAATAGTGACGGCCATTAAATATCCATCACAATAAATCATTGTTGTTCATATGAAATGGTGACGGTCACTATCCATTATTATAATCAATATTGATGACAGGCCTTGAATGTCACCATAACACCTATACTTTCGGCAATGCCACCTTTGGTGATGTTCAGGTTTTGGTGACTGAGGCTACGGTCTATCCCCATTTCTCATATATAAATGGCAACAGTCTCTATCCATAATTATAAATCTTTATTGGTGACAAACTTTGAATGTCACTACAACTATACTTTTGGCAACACCGCCTTTGGTGACGTTGAATTTTTGGTGACGGAGGCTATGGTCCATCACCATTTCTCATATGAAATGGTGATGATCACTATCCATCATTATAAATCATTATTGGTGAATAATTTCTATGTCACTAAAACACCTATACTTTTGGTGATGTTCAGTTTTTGGTGACGAATGCTCTTTTGACCATCACCAATGAGCTTATGGTGCCATTTTTCACCCCTCACCAATGTCCTTTTTTCTTGTAGTGTATATTATTCCATAGACACATTTTCTATATAATATTATATTAGCGTGCCTAGTTGGAATAACAATTTTCATTACACAAAAACTCATAGGTGTTAGTAATAAACACATTTCCAGAGTTAACAAATCCTCGAGAGGTGATTAAGAACATATCATGAAACAAACGGGGAGTGTTGGGTTATCCAATTCCCAAAAATCACCCCCCCCAATGTGGGCTAAGCATGATTTGAACTCGAGACCATTTCCTCTTATACCATTTTTCAGAATCACGATTCTCATTACCCAAAAACCCGCAGGTGTTAGTAAACAAACCCATCACCATAACTAACAGATGCTCAGGAGGTAGTTAAGCACATTTCATGAAACATGTAGTGAGCATTAGATTATCCAATTCCTGACAAGCCTTTTACATTAGTCGATAGACACATTGAAATGGCGCCTCTCATCTCGATACTTATCACTTATTTGACCCACACCTAGTAACACTCATTCTTAATAAATAAATGTTCATCACTAGAAATATTCATATTACCATTTTTGACATATGTGTTAACATATAATACTAAATCATATAGCTCACTAAATTCCCTTGTGCTCAATATTATTCATATTTTTAATATTGATTATACCACATATCAGTATCACATGTTGAGAGGTTGCAAATTTTCCATTAATTTATATCATTGCCATATGAATAGTTATATTGCCCATACATTTAAATAATAAGTTGTATTATTACTCTATACCTTTGATATATACATATAACATCATTTATTTATTGATGTGTTAACAATTCACTATTATAAACTTTTCGTATAGGAATTTATGTTAACAATATCAAATATCTTGAAATTGGGATGGCCCAAACATTACACTTGGTAAGATTTCACATAAGCCATGTGACTCCAATCCATGTGAAGTAGCATGGTTAACATAGACATCACACACTCAAAGAACATGATTTTATTTTATGATCTAATGGGGGGAAATGGTTAGGGTTTATCAAAATAAACTTTCCCTAAAGTTTCGAATCATTTGTCTTTGTTTCACTTGGTCTTGCATGACCATAGTGTCATTATGCATGTATAATGGTCCTTAGTAACAATCCTTTCATTAAAACTAGTGGTTTGTAATTAAACATGTACATTTCCTATGAATCCATTTGTCATTCATTTCATAGATGTATGGCCATCTAACCAAACATTTCACATAGTAAGTTGTTATATTGTTCTTATTCCCTGTTATTATCTATCAATGTTTCTTATTCATTCTCCTATTTTCATTTTAGAAGCTTCACTAGGGTCTTATCTATGTCATAGACAACTCTATGTTGTTTTGGATACTTAGCCTAGTGATTCCATGGCTCACAACATATAGTACTTATATTTTATCTCCCATTTTTCATTTGTATAATGTTGGGTTTTTGCTTTAGTATTGCAATTTAAACCCTCACATTGTTTTCAGTGGGTAACTGGAGTTGGAATCCAATTATTTCTTGTGCTTCATATTTAATGAATTCTTGTGTAATATTCCATTGGTTTCTCTTTGCTTGATAGTTTATTTGTTTTCTAAAGATATAAAATTGCCCTTTCCCATTTTCTATAGGGAATCATGGTTTTGCTTCATTGTGTTCTAATAGCTTAGTATTGAAGATTTGATCCTTATTTTAGTTACGCCTACCGAAATACAAGACACAATAGTTTTCTTTATGATGTTTTGATGCTCTATATTTTCCATTATCATTGCATGCACACAATTGTTACCCTTCTGAGATTAAAGTATTGATCGGTCTTATTTTTGTATCCAAAAGTTGATAAAGGATGGAATTTTTTTTCTCATTCTCAGTTATGATTTTCTTGTTCAAAATTCCTTATGTATATCATTATGACCTTATACGTCTTCCTTAAAAATAGCAATGCTCTCTTGTTTCTCAATGGTTGTAGGTATGGATTGTAGGAAGTTCAACTCATACCAAGGGCATTCAATTTAGTGTTATATTTGACTTCAAATTATTTAGTATATAGGTCATACGTCTTCACTTTGTTCTCAACTATGGAATGCTACGATGAATAGTTTCATTTATTAAACCCATGTCATGGTATCTTACTAAAATTTAACCCTGTAAGGGTTATGACTTTTATACTCATCTCAGGAGCCTTAGAAGTTGTGGACTCTTATCTCAGGGTTTTCACATGTACCATTTTCTTTTAGTGTTAATTCTTTTCTCTTCCATTAAGACTTAGACATGCGATATTTATTTGCAACAAACTTGTAATTTGTGATTATGATTACAATAAAAGGAATTCATTATTCCTTCTTTTGTTTTCTCTGGTTATTATCACTTGCTGCATTCTAGTCTATGAACACTATAACATTTTTCATAGGGTTATTTTCAATTAGGAAAGGTTGATAACTTGTTATGTAATCCATTGCTAATGGCCACATATATATAAGCTTGGGTTTTTAGTATTTATTTATGTCCATTTTTTTATGTCTCATATGTCAACATTGTTTCTTTGGCTTTGTACTCCTTAATGTATTTCCTACTATGAGTTAGAGCATGTTTAAGGTGGTATGAATTAAAAAATATAATAAGTGAACCCATATATAATACTTTGCTTTCTACTAGTATTGGTATTATCACAAACCTCTAAGACATGGTGTTGATAAGTTGTTGTTGTTGTTGTTGTTGTTGTTGTTGTTTTTTTTTTTTTTTTTTTTTTTTTTTTTTTTCTCTTTTATTTCATTTACTGTTTTATTATTAACTCATATCATTAGATACTATTCCATAACTGTGTTTTTGTATTCGTGATTCTGAACCATTTTACAACATTTTTCTTGTGAAAACACAGAAACACACACACCTACACACATAAATATTTCTATCATAATAATAGAAATATTTTTTGGGTATCAACCCAAGATTTTCACCAGTTCCCGCATTATTCCCCAATAAAATCTCTTTGCGGTATTCTTTGAAGAGATAATAAAAATCATGCTTAAATGAATAGTCTAATCATTACTTTACTACCTACTAATTTCTCTAGAATTTACATTCTTATATGAATTATATAAATATTTATATGATTCAATTATACATCCATATTAATCTGGATACCTTAATATATAAAGTATAGTAACTAATAATCAGTTTCTGTTGGACTCACAAACAAATTCGATTGTTTATTCAATCTAAAGTAATACTTCAAGTGTTCAAACTTTCATTACCGAAAAAGTTTAATAAATTTCCCACTAATTTTGTATGAGGGTTTTTCCATATTTATATCTTCATTTTATTTATAAGGGTATAGTTTAATAGTCACTCATATATATATATGCACATGGTTGCACAAATTTTTGTAGATCTAAATTATTTTTCACTCTAATTTATTATATCTACACATTAATGTAGTTATACAACTATCTCTATGAATAAAGATAAGAATTAATTATAGTGTACAATTGAAACTTTGTTAGGTACTATTTAAGAATAACTCAATACCTCCCTATACTTTGAGATAATATTTTCTTTCTTTACCAAATAGGTTTATTCCACCTATCAGTCAAAACATAACAAAATGCACACATAGAATATATACAGTTTAATTTAATTTTCTACATCATATATTTAGTTGATTTCGAGCGAGACACCACTTATGTATGCATAGTTTATTTCATATTCAATTTATTCTTTAATCCTTCCTTCAATCCACAATATTGGAATGAAAAAGAATTAGCATATAAATAATAATTAACATGCATCTAACTGTAAATTACATTTTTTCGAGAATATTCACAAATAGAGCATGTTCCACCCAAACATGAATCGTTTGAAACAATTCCCACTAAGCTCATACCTTCTTCCTTCAGAATCAACAAACTTCTTGTGTTTCTATGTGGTTTTCTTATAGATTCTTCCTAACATGATTTTTGTTAGCATTGTCCTACTGAAAGGTCTATATCCCTTAGTTACTTGGGTTTTTTGGTTTTAAATTAAGAAAAATGTCTTTCTTTTTCTTTAAAGAACACCATTCTTATTTTCACCCAACTTAGCATTTCTCTTGAGCTAAGTGTTTATAACAATATTTATCTTCCATTATGCTAATTTATTTATCAACATTTCTTCTTCATATTCTTAGAAGAACCCTTGGCAAGGTCCACCATGTAGACTTAACCACTATTTGTTTTCTCCCAAGAAGTCTCTAATACTCAAGGCCTCTTTTTGGAATATTCCAAAATACTCATTTATTAATTTTACTAAAATAAAACTTAATTACATAATCAAATTATTTCAACCTTTGCTTTCGTAGCCATTAAGTTTAGTAATAATTCAAAATTCTAAAAGCAATCATGTCTTAAAATGAAAAATGTAGGGGTGACATAGGAATGTTAGGGTAAAATTGACTTGGTGAAAGAGTCAAAGTTGTTAAGTCAATGGTGGATTTGGGCACATTGGTTTTGGTGGCCTGAGCTATTAAACTACATGGATTACATGCTATGAAGCTTTAGAAGGCTTGGGGATTATGCATTATGATGTGTTGGATTTGAGCATAAGGCTCGACTAGCCAGGAATGATGTTGGTAGACTTAGATATTTTTAACTCTAAGGCATGACAATATTAGATCTATTATTTTGAGGTGGTTTTCCCATAAGGGTTTTCGAGGTAAAATATGGTTTCCATGTGTTGTTACTTTTTATATGTTGTCAGAGCTTTATTTCTCTATTGTTTATTTTTCAACATTTTATTATTATTTTAATCAATAATTTAATTTGCATAATTTAGAATTATTTTTTATTATTATTATTTTTTAAGTAGAACACTAATATTATATTTATAAAAATAAGAATTATAGACATGACATAAGAGGGGTTATTCTAGCTATCTAACTCACACACATAATTCCTTTGAATTCCCAATGGATCTAAGAGTATGATTTCTTTAATACCTAAAGCATTATGCATATATGCATAAATATGCCAAAAGACTTAAAAAGTATGACAAAATTTACAAAACATACTAACTTACAGGAGATGGGATTACATCTTTTGGCCCTTTACATAAACTAATATAGAAACAAAGCATGATCAAGAATGATGAAAAGACACTCCTAGTAACTTGAACATGCTTTCATATTTTTTGGATTTGGAGTTTATTTCTTTGTGGTCTTTCCTACCCCTTGTCAAATGAGGGAAGGCATCTAAGTTTTTATTTAACACTTCTAAAAATGGTGGAGAGGAAGAAGCATGACCATTTTCGACTTTTTTTGTGGGTGAAATATCACCTTCCTTCTTTTTCTATTTTTTGTAGGTGTGGCTTCTTATTTTTCTTCCAAAGTCTATAACACCTTCCTCCTAGATCTACCCAAGTAATCGACCAACCAGGGTGAACATGTGACGAAGGGATACTGTGATCTGATACAACCTCCTAGGTCACCTTAAGGAAGTGCAACTGATAAAACACAATGAAATGGGCCACCCACACATCCACCATAACCTCTAGGAGCTACCCCACCTTTCCAGGTGACCAATCCATTAGGAAACTTATTAGTTCAAGGACCTAGAGCTCCAGCCGCTCCCTTTCCAAGGCCTCCAAGCAAAAGAGGGTCCCAGTCGCTCCCATGGGCCAGGCTGAGTGTGATCGTAGCCTTTTTCTGCTAGTGGTATTCTGGTGACTCTAAGATTTAAGACTAAATTCCAGGGCTAGTACCCACTCACTACCACGAACTACATGGAATTTAAAGAAATGAAAAGAAATATACAAATAATTATTCCAATAAAAATTCTTGAATAAATACTTGGCTACACCCTACTAGCCATGACATACATTTCATCAAACATGTCACAAATATGCATTCTACAAGTTTAAACAATAGATTTGAGCATAGGGGTCTTACACTTATCTAAGAATCGCTAAGAATCATTTCTTCCTTATCACATTACAAGAATTACCATCTATTAGGTCATATATTCATTGTTTATTCATTTACGAAACAAAACATCATGAAAACCATACATTTTTTCTATCATAAAACATATTCATAACCAACAAATAAACAAAAAAAATAATGAGGATACAACATCCATATAGCCACAAATAAACCAGTACATTTAAACATAAAATACGAAGGAAAAGAGCTCTTATCGATGAATGTAAAAGCCAACCTAGTATGGGACTACAACATTCCACCCGACCATAGATTGGTTTAGCCAAACCTGTCTTTAGCCAATCACCCTCGTTCCATATTCCAAGCATGAATGTGGGGCTCATTACCGAAATAAAAACTAAATGAGCATGAATGTCACCAGATTTATCCACCTACACTGTGAGGAATTTTACTGCATCATAGTCCCTAAGTTTTACCACAACCCAAAGGCTGATTCAAGGGTCACTAAGCCATGATCGAGAAACCACCCTCCAGGCTTTACCGTATTTCACAATATTCATCGACAAGGACTCCTAGGCCTAGCCAAGGGAAAACACCTCTATGATTTACTGTATATCCCACCATTCACTAGTCGAGGAATCCTAGGCCCACCGAGGCACAAAAAACCTAGTTTTACCATAACCCACATTCTGGTTCAGTGGTTACTAGGCCAATTGATTTACCACAATCCACAGTCTGGTGGATGGATCACTAGGCCATGTTTTTTTCCTTTCAGTGTTCCACCTCACTCAGCTTTGAATCGATATAAAAATCTAGCTCCACCAAAATATGAGAACCAATCACCTCAGGACTATCTAGAAATGGAAGGGAAAGGTTGAAGAACACCATCACACTTGGAAAAAACCATCACTATGATAGAAAGAGACCCAAGAGTACGCATGCATAACCATGCATGCCAAATCTAGTAAGGAAATCACACATGAAAGTCGATACCTGCAAGTAAACCAGTGATAGCTACTTGATCCTACTTTTCCTTGCTTGATCTTTTCTTCCTCTTTGTCCTCTTTCCCTTTCTTAATCCAATGTTGAAGTGCTCCAAGAAAACTCTAAGTGTCCAAGAGTGTGAGGGAGAGAGAATAGGGGGAGAGGTCCAAAACTAAACTGACAAAGGGTACCAATTGATCCTAAGAAGCCTTTTTATTAATGTTGCCTCTATTTTCTTCATTTTCCATTATTTTCCTCCATGTTCTTCCTCACATGAAAATTATGACCTTTCACCTTCCTTCTCTCCTAATTTCCATTATTTTCATAAATAAATTGCTAAAAATTCCATTTTTCATTTCCAAAGCCTTTTCCATTTCCATTACCATAATAATCGAAATGAACACCCACACTCAGATATGTTTCCCAACATTCAGCTTGGAATAAGTGTCCCATAACCGTGGTTATTAATTTTCCTTTAATAAATTTATTTACATGAAAAAATCACCAAGGTTATTATAGAACCCTCCCCCTTGGGGAACATCTTCCTTGGTGTTAAATGACAATTAGAACCAATAAGGCTGCTAAAAGAAAAACATACTACCTGTGGAGCTTTATATCACATCTCATGGTGTTATTTAAATCCATATACATATATACATATACCCAAACATATATCAAGGACATTCGCTCAACCAACAAATAAAGAAGCATACGTAGCCCACATATGATCCACCATCTCCCATGTAGCTTCATCGTCCCCAATGTGCTTCCACTGCACCTTAACCTGCTCAATTACTTGGTTCTGAAGCATGAGCATCTTTCTCTACAATATAAACTAAGGTTCTGTAAGGAATTCTCCATTTGGCTCCACTTGCAATAAAGACTAGTCAATCACATGGTCAACATCTTTAACATACTTCTTAAGAAATGACATTTGGAAAAATTCATAGACTTTCACTCTCAGAGGCAGTGCAAGTTGATAGGCTATTGGTCCAATCCTTTCGAAAATCTTGAAAGGTCCACAAAATAGAGGTGCCATCTTGGCACACAAAACAATCCGCAAGGAGCTATTCCTGGGCTTGACATATAAGTACACCTGGTCCCCAACCTAAAAATCCTTAAACAACCTATTTCGATATGCATAGATTATATGCATGTCTTGTGTTGCCTCTATATTCAAGCCAACCTAGATGTTTACACTCTGCCTTCATCTGCTAACAATCCAAACATCTAGCCACAAAATCTTCCACATCCTTTTTCAAATTTGGCCAATAGTAAAATTTCTTCATTGTTGTTAATGTATTTTGGTATCCTGGGTGACCCAAGTATGGTTTCACATGAAACTCCCTTAAGATAATATTCTTCATATCACTATTGTCTGGCACATATATCCTATCCCTAAATCTGATCAAGCCATCTGCTAATAGATTCTATTCCACATCCTATGCACATGCACCTGTACCACTACTTGTACTCCACTTTAACTTGTGCATAAGCTCTTTATACCTGTCATCATGCTGGCCAACCTATAAAATTTGATCCTGCAATTCTGGACCATAAGAGTCCATAAGAGC
Organism: Pinus taeda; assembly: GCA_000404065.3. Lineage (NCBI taxonomy): Eukaryota > Viridiplantae > Streptophyta > Pinopsida > Pinales > Pinaceae > Pinus > Pinus taeda. Next base: position 99,242 of record APFE031014385.1, read on the forward strand.
ATATGCAACCTTTTCTCTTTTCCCTTGATGTACCTGATCTTAATGTCAAACTCGTTGATTGTAGCAAACCATTTAGCTTTACTGACATTCACATTTGATTGGTCAAACATGTATCTAAAACCACTATTTTCACTCCCTCATGCCAAGAGGACAATGCCTCCACATCTTCAATGCATGAATGATCACTACCAACTCAATGTCATGTGTCAGATAGTTTTGATCGTGCTCATTAAAATTTTGTGACTCATAGCATATAACTTATCCTTGTTTCATAAGAACTCCATCAATCCCTCTCTTGCAAACATCTGTACATACTACAAACTCTTTGTCTAGATCTATAATCTTTAACATTGGAGCATTTGTAAACAACATATTTAACTATTCAAAACTTATTTTTCATGTCCCTTCTCAAACGCATATGTAATAGGGTGCTGCTACACAATTTTGCACAATTTTGGCTAAGGAAGAGAACCCATCATTTTTGACATAGGGACTTAGGAGGAAATTTGACTTAATTTGGTTGCTAGTGGAATGTGGCGGCCACCCACATGAGAATTCAAATTGGCCCATTCAAATTGCTTGGAGGGAAACTTGAATGGGTGGATGGAGGGGCCCACATGACGCAAGGGGGGCCCAAGGAGTTATAAGGAGGGAGCAACACTCATTTTGGGATTCATTCATACATCTTGCAAACAAAATCACTTGATTGTTCACTTGGTTATCTAGCTTAGTCAATTGGTTATTTAACCACGAATCTCTCAAGTGGTAGACTCAAACTCTACTTCGGTGAACCATCCGTTCCCACCCTAGAGAGGCAGTTCAACAAAGATTTTAGGAGTTCTGTGGTAGTGACATAGCACCATCAACCATCGTAGAGCAGGGACTGCATATTTCTTGGCAGCGAGAGAATACACAGAGAGAGATAGAGGTCAATAGAGAACATATTGTTTGCTGGAGAGATAGAGAGTTGAGGTAGCAGTAATAGACTAGCATTCATGCTGAGTTTTACAACTAGCAGAGTAAACATTCCAGTAGTTCGAACTGTTGGGCTAGGGGACAGCGCAGAGGCCACTCAATAGTTTTTCGTGGAGCTTAGGAGTAGGTGTCTTAGACCAAGATCTCACCTGGGAAGTCAAGTATTGGATAGAAAGGGTTAGACCAACACTTTGGTGGCATTTTTGGGAAGATTTACATGCAGTTTCTAGCATGTTGAGTTTTGTAGTGGCAGTTGAGGTTGGGCTCCAAGGGGGTCGAATTTGAGAAGTCTAAACCAGCCAAAATCATTTATGGAATATTCTAGATTTTTGAAAAGGGTCCCAAATATGAAGCTTCATAATTTTCTAAGTACCAGAGGTGGGGTTTTAAGGCCTATATTTGCAACAAATATTGTAGAATTCGTTGGGATTAAATAGTGCCTTCGGGGGTCGATTTTCGGCATTCCAAATTGGGCCAAACCATTTTTGGGTTTTTGTGGGTTTTTGCCAGGGAGTGTGTGGCTAAATTTTCATCATTTTATGAGTAATAGAGCAGGGGTTTCTTGTAGTCCCTTTCCAGGCAACAATGAAATTTTCTAGGCAGCGCAGAGCATTAGAGGAGCAGTCATTTCCAACATTTGACATGATTGTATTATCACCTGGGTTCTCTCACACTTTCCATTGAGGCAAGCCCAGGGTGAATTCCTCCATACTATTGTACTTGGTCCATTGATTAATAAAATGCCTCAACTGGTTCTTAAATCTAGAGTTTTTATGAGCATTTGCTGATTATTTAAAATTTTTGTGTTGTAAACCGTTTTTCTTTGCATATCACTATTTATTTAACTTTGGAACATTAGAGTGGTACCAGAGCATGATATTGGCCCAGTTGTGTGAAATTATCCAGAAGATCATGGAAGCTTTGGGTATGAGTGCACAGTGACTAGTGAAATCGAAGACAAACCCATGGCTTAAGGGAAATCCAGTGTGCAAAAATTCTAGGGTAGAATTCATTGGGATGATGATAGGTTAGCTCAATTTAGGAGGGTGACAAACCAAACCCATCCTTAGCCTTACAACAAAGACGTTATACATGAGAAGGCCATGGGGGTCTAGCCATCTACATCATGTGGGGAAAGTCGACCAGATCAGGGAACCAAATCTCCTAAAAAGGAGCAGACATGAAAAAGACAGTTATAGGGTGAGACTAGGGGGAACTTTTGCTAGTGGAGACCTAGATTTAGATATCAGGAGCCTGAGGAGGAGGTTGAGCATGACGTCGAGAGCCCACAGGATGGTGAGGAGCACATTGATATACTTGGTGTGCCACAGGAGTCACCTTTATTAGAGACCTCTTTGATAGACCGAGTTGACACCCTAGTGGAGAGGATAGAACCTACTCATATAGATCCATTTGTCGAAGGGGTGCTATCCACGGATGATATGCCAATAGTTAATGAGGTCTTTGGAGCCGTGATGGAGTTTACAGGTGATACATGCCCACAACAGTTCCACTAGTTTAAAGCCGACCTTTTAGTATTAAAAATGAAGGTCACGTTAGTGCGAGAGGTGATTATGTAGCAGAACGAGGAGCTGGACGGCATGAGAGCAGTTTGTGCTGAGTCCATAGCCAAATTGACTCACACTGGGGTGTAGCTGGATTCCCTACCGGTGCAACTAGAGTGCACATTGGAGCATGAGAGTAGCCCTCTTCGGACATACATAGATGGGGCTGGTAACACTGTTAGGTTACCTTTGCCCATTGGACAGAGGGACACAGAGCTACCTAGTCATATTGTAGGTATTGACTAGGATAGTGAGATGAGATGACTTGAGTTGCATAGGGTGCAACACCTGCATGTTGGAGTTGTTCTCCATGTGGGATTTCGTGCATTCGATCCCTCTCTTGGGGTTGGGTGGCGAGAGATTCTGAGTTGTTACCAGCTGGAGTGGACTATGGTGATGGTAGTAGACCTGGGTGGAGCTCAGTAGGAGTTTATAACTATAGGGGATGCTGGAAGCCCCAATTGGCATTAGGATCCAAGAGGGACTACCTATCATTTCCCATGTATGCCGGTTGACTACAACTAGGATGGTGCAACTAAACATGCACATTCTCTAGGGGAGTCTCGGTAAACACTAGTGGCCAACCAATTTATGGACAAATTCCTTTTGTTTTCTTGGTATGACATTTATACACACGATCACTAGGTGATCAACATGCTTTGGCAGGAGTTTTTCAGGGGAGGTGGCATTAGCAAGCCAGTAGAAAGTGCCTTGCATGGAGATGGGGGCTGTTCAATTTTGTGCGGGGCAAAGAGGACAGAGAGGAGCGAAGTAGTGGTGGCATCACTACTGACACATAGGGAGAGTCACTTCTCAGATACCTCAAGGGTGATTTGGAGGGAAGATCCATTCATCGGTGGGGATAATGATGTAATGGTGGAGGTGATGATACTGATTGGGTGTGGCCTGACACATAGAGACATACCTTTAGGCCATCATAGCCAGGGATGTGTGGAAGAATCTAGTGTTGAGCATTGGTGTATAGGTGGGAATGGAGATTCATGGTGGTGTGATGTAGTGTGTTGGATTGCATTGCGGAGTGGGAGTGCCTCATATCGTAGTGAGTACATACGAGGAGCGACAGGTGTAGTGACACAGGTAGGAAGCATGATGGTATGGGATAGCATAGCTACAGCCGAGGGTATCCAATAGTGTACAGGGGTAGGCCACAATATAAAGTGGCACGTCCAAGAGTGCTCGGAGTATCAGTGGTATGCAAAGGCATATGGTGTTGCACAACGAGGTCTTATGTTTCCTCCATGGACACCCATGGACAAAGATACTCGGAATACCTTTGGGTGTAGTTCACCCAGGATCGATGGTGACACAAATGAGAGATACTTGATGGTATATGAGGGGACACACACTCCTGACCCTCTTCTATGTCACTTACAAGAATGAGCGATTTGGTTGTTTTCCTTTGGCACTCTAGGCACGAGCAGCAGGGGATGGGGAGCTCACCCAATATATTTGGATGACACTTGGTGTGATTGAGGGGAGACTTTGCCGTGGGGGCATCAATTCAATGCGTAAGTTGATAGCCACAGGTCGAGGGATGAGGTGTTCACCAACAAGGATGACATATCATTCATCACTGGTCAGTCCTAGGCCTTGGGAGTTGGTCACATGGGAGACATGTTTCAATATTTCCACAGGGCATGTGTGGACCTTGCATGGGCAGAGGATACTGTGTACCACTGACATAGTTGTCTAGTATGTATTTGGGTTCCCAACATTGTATCGACACATTCTCGAGGGGGCAGTAGCTGAACCAGTGGCGATGGTTAGCAGGAGCAGGATGGATTCTTATACACAGAGTCGATTGCAGCTATAAGATACCCATCTATTGGTTGCATTCAGGGCGGTAGCTATTTGGCACATGTGGTTTCCAGTGGTCATCAATACTACATAGTGGCAGGCACCAGATATTTTAGCATGCCTCAGATTAGTTCATGATGTATGGAGCCTATATATGGGTGGCATGTAGAGACTAGAGATGAGGGCCAAAGGGATTCCATTGGTTGTCAGGGTTATGCTATAGTAGGTCTGCTTATGGGATGCAGGAATTTAGTTGATTGATAGATCACTTGTGATGAGCAGAGTTGTGGCAAAGAGTGATGTAGTTCACTCTTAGGATGACCCATGGGGTTCCATAGAGGGTTTCATCATATGGGGAGGTAGAAATTCTCTATTGCTGGCCATGTTTGGAGTTAGATTTGGATGGGTAGGACTTGGTGCCATGGACATGCCCAGGCAGGATGTGTCTCACTTGTTTCAGTATTCCCCCATTAAGTTCCAAGAGATGAGGATATTGTCTGCGCACGATGGGGAGTATGACATAGTCATAGTAGCGCAACATCAACATGGTGGGACCACTCTTGGACTAGGAGGGAAATCGGGTGTCAAAACTATTCACAAATCAATAACCTTTAGGGATGCACCAACTATTATAGGGGAGATCATACAAATATTCCATTAGGCTTTAGAAATTCACTAATGGAGCAAGGGACTTTTGGTACTTGCACTAGGTAGGATAGTGAGTGGAGTGAGGAGAGCTTCATGTCAAACAGGATGACCTGGGATCCTAGTATTGAAGGATTCTTTCATATCAGGACAATACTAAGGTCAGGGATGATTCAATGGCACATCTGGGACCATGGCACATGTTGTAGTGATAGTGGGAGAAATAGTTAGAGAGGATGCTTGTTCAGGCATTGCTCGAGGATAAGCAAATTTTGGAGCATTAGAAGAACTTGCCAAATAAGGATACCACCTAGGAGCATGAGCACATATTGTAGCACCAAAATTTGAGGTTTCTTGAGGGAAATAAACTTTTGGGAGGGGAGAACTTTCATGTACCTTCTCAAATGCATTTGTAACAGGGTGCTGCTACACAATTTTGCACAATTTTCGCTAAGGAAGAGAACCCATCATCTTCGACTTAGGGACTTAGGAGGCAATTCAACTTAATTTGGTGCTAGTGGAATGTGGGGGCTACCCACATGGGAATTTGAATTTTCCCATTCAAATAGCTTGGATGGAAGGTCGAATAGGTGGATGGAGGGGCCCACATGAGGCAAGGGAGGCCCAAGGAGTCATAAGGAGGGAGAAAATTTCATTTTTGGATTCATTCACACATCTTGCAAACAAAATCGCTTAACTATTCACTTTGTTGTTTAGCTGAGCCAACTGACTGTTTAGACATGAATCTACCAAGTGAGAGATTTAAAATCTACTTCAGGGGACCATCCGTGGTCACCCTATAGAGGTAGTTTTACAAGGATTTCAGGAGTTCTGGGGCAGTGACACAACACTAGCAACCAACACAGAGTAGGGGGTGCATATTTCTCGATAGCCAAAGAATACGCAGAGGGAGATAGAGGCCAACTGAGATCAGATTGTTTTCTGGAGAGTTAGAGAGATGAGATAATGACAATAGGCCAACATTAGTGTTGCATTTTATAGCCAATAGAGCCAACATTCCAGCAGTTCAAATTGTTGAGCTAGGGAACAATGTAGAGGCCACTCAACAATTTTTTGTGGAGCTTAGGAGCTGGTGTCTTAGGCCAAGATCTCACCCAGGAGGTCAAGGATTTGATATAAAGGGTCAGCCCAATAGTTTGGGGGAATTTCCAGGAGTATTTACAGGTAGTTTCCAGCAGGTTGAGTTTTGTAGTGGCAACTGAGGTTGGGCTCCAAGGGGGTCGAATTTCATAACTCTAAACCAACCAAAATACTTTGTGAGATTTTTTGGGTTTTTGACAAGGATCCCAAATATAAATTTTCATAATTTTCTAAGAACTGGAGGTGGGGTTTCAACCTGTATCTTTACAAGAAATATTGTAGAATTGCTAGGGATTGAATAGTGCCTTTGAGGGTCGATTTTTGGAAGTCCAAATTGGGCCAATTTTTTTTTGGATTTTTGTGTGTTTTGGCCAAGGATTTTGTGGCTGATGTTTCATCATTTTGTGTGCACCAAAGGAGGAGTTTCTTGTAGTCCCTTTCCAAGAAGCAGTGAAATTTTCTAGGCAATGTAGAACATTATAGGAGCAATCATTTCTAGCGTTTGAGATCATTGTATTATCACCTGGGTTATTTCATGCTTTCCATTGAGGCAAGACTGGGTACATTCCTCCATACTATTGTACTTGGTCCATTAATTAATAAAATGGCTCAGCTGGTTCTTAATTCTAGATTTTTTATGAGCATTTGTTGATTGTTTAAAATTTTGCGCTGTAAATCATTTTTGCTTTGCATGTCACTATTTATTTTAGTTTGGAATATTACATTGTTTCACATTCCTCTTTCCATTCAAATTTCTTACCTTGCGTCTACAATGATGTAATATGATATGAAATATGGGAGAAGTTCCTAATGAACCTCCTACAATATCCTATTAACCCCATGAATGATCTCACCTCATCCACATTTCTAGGAGATGTGAACTCAATGATAGCTCTTGTCTTCTTGGGATCTAATACTATGCCTTTGTTGAAGACCACATGCCACAAGTAATGTACCTATGTTCAAAGGAAACTACATTCACTGAGCTTAGCAGGCAAATGATGCTCTCTCAACAATCTCAACATTGTTGTTAAATGCTCGGCATGTTCTTCCTCATTCTTAGAATATATCAAAAGGTCATCAATGAATACAATAACAAACTTGTCCAGATACAGACACAACATACTATTCGTCAACCACATAAAAGTAGCTGGAGCATTATCCAAACGAAATGGAACTACAACAAACTAATAATCCCTTTACCTGGTCTAGAAAGTTTCCTTATAAATATCATCTTCCTTGATTTTCACCTTGTGATATCTAGATCTCAAATCAATCTTTGAGAAAACTTTAACTCCCTTAAACTAATCAAAAAAGTCATCAATCCTCAACAAAAAATACTTTTTCTTTATGGTCACTTTGATCAACTACCTATAATCAATGCATAACTTGAGAGTATCATCCTTCTTGTTCACAAGAAATACTAGTGCACCCCACGGTGATACACTTGGCCTAATGTATCCTTAGTCCAACATTTCCTTCAACTAAGACTTCAGCACTAATAACTCTGGAGTGCTCATCCTATATGGTGCCTTTGATGTTAGTGCTGCCCATGGTACCAATTCAATAAAAAAGTCTACTTCCCTATGAGGTGGAAATTTTGAGATCTCTGTTGGAAACACATCCTGAAACTATTGCAAGATTGAGTACCTGCTTAGTATTTCCACATCCTTATCCTCCTTACCTTTATCACTAGAAATGTGCATTGCAAATGACACACATCATTTTCTATGACTACGCCTTTCTTGCATAGTTTTCACCATCATAACTAATGTTTCTTTCTTCTTTCCTAGCAAGATTATTTGTTCTTCATTGTCATCTAAGCAGTCAATGAATTTGTCATAACAATGCACTTTAGTCCTATAACGATGTAGTCAGTTCATACCCAAAATCATATTATATGACCCCAACGGTAATACATTCAAGTGAGTTGATGTAGGAAAACCATTCAACTCAAATGCACAAGCTCTTACCCAATGATGGACTCTCTTCTAAGTGCCTATATCCAATTTCATGTACTTGTTTATTAAAGCCACACTTATCCACCCATTCAGGGTTAACATAACTATAATTAGATCTAGGGTCAATCAAAATAGAAATAAATTGATCACAACTTACCATCCATCTTAATGATAGATGCCTAATGATCTGGATTCCTGTTATCTATTGCTGCATAGGTACAAGGAATGTTATGTCCAACATCCCCAATAGTATACACCTCATATGCACTATAGATCTAAGGCCTACAACCCTGATTCTGGGGACAATCCTTCTTAAGATGCTCCTTACGACATTTCCAACACTCCAACCATCCTATGTCCTCACCTCTATTATGGCATTGTCACCCATGTCCCTGTCTATGTGCATTGAACTTCTTATGCAGTGAAACATTCTATTTACCTTCTACATTCTGAGGTCTTACTCTTTTCAGCTCTCATTTACCTTTACCTTTATCATTCCCTTTCATTCCTTGCTGAGATTAACTCTTATGCCTTGCCTCCTCATAATAGTGCTTCAATTTCCCAATAACTTCCTCAAGTGTCTAAGGCTCATCATACTCAATCCAATCTCTAAATGTTAATGGAAATCCACTATCAAATCTATGAAATTTAGCATTTTTCATCCTTAAGATATGGTACATACCTCAATAGCTCTAGGAACTTGGTCATATACACCTCATATATCATTTATCCCATTTTAAGCTGATAGAATTCCTTGGATTTTCTATCATAGTAGCACTTTGACACGTACTTATTTTTAAAGAGTCTTCTAAATTCATGCCAACTCAACTCCTATATCATGATGTATTTGAACCATTTTACATCTTCCCACCATATGTCTACTTTCCCTGTCAGGTTGAAGATATCTATTATGGCCTTCATATTTTTTGTGTACTCATGTAGTTAAAATAAGTTATTCATTGCCAAGTAACCAAGCCTCTGTATCCTTGGGCTTCCTCAACGCTTCATAAAATATAGGCAACTTTTATTTCTTAAACTCATATTGGAAGTATCCTTTATCTCTCCTCCTGTAAGTGTGATAATGATGACGATCATAGTACCTATCAAAACTAGAACTAGAATAGTACATCTATCCATCACCTCTCCTATATGGAATAACCAAGAATCTATCGTCTCTGATCGTGTCATCTCTATATGACCTATGACCACCATTATACCTACTACCATGTTCCTCATTACTACCATCCTTCTGTCCATGGCTAATACGAAGTGGTTCCTATCTCTATAATTTTGAGAAACTTTGAAGAATTACTGCATTAACTTTTACTTATTTCTCTTATGCCTACATGATTATGTCATTATCTTCTCTAGAGCTCCTTATCTACTCCTTCAAACTCGTCAATGTGTATTTTAAGTCAATAGAGTTCCCAACACCATGCTGCTCATCTAATTCATACAAAGAGCCTTTGTATTATACCATCTTGCTTGTCATCTTGATATCTTCCCGCAAGGCATACTATGTCAGCTAAACCAAATCATAAACACATCAACTTAACTTAGTATAATTTGGGGAGGATATCTCATATGTAAGACCAACCAGGTTAGCATAATACACACACACACACACACACACACACACACACAAACATAATAAAATCAACATATAGTTATCATTCTAACCATTTTCCACTTATCAATGCATGACCATACCCACTACATATCATGACCTCACACATGATAACTAAAACCATGTCACTCTATGCATAACAACATATGTATGACATGTGTGCATACACATTACATACAAACATTGACATGCATAACTAGTGCATATCTAACATACATTTACAACAATTACATTGAACAATGACACCATCAAATTTCACATGACGACACAACTAAAACCATACCCAACACCATGTGTACACAAATAACATATAGTTATCATTCCAACAATTTTCCACTTATCAATGCATGACCATACCCACTACATATCATGACCTCACACATGGTAACTACAACCATATCACTCTACGCATAACAACATATGTATGACATGTGTGCATACACATTACATACAAACATTGACATGCATAACTAGTGCATATCTAACATACATTTACAATAATTACATTGAACAATGACACCATCAAATTTCACATGACGACACGACTAAAACCATACCCAACACCATGTGTAAACCCAAGAATAACAAGATTGAAATATATAGAAATGATTCACTTTATTGATCAAACCCTTAAGGTAGGGCAACACCATACATTCACTCCTTAAGGAAGGAGAACACTCCACAAGCCATATGCTTGTACATGCAATAATCCTTCACAATTCCTTGACTTGGAGTCTCTAGCCTCTATATAGGCCTCATACATACAATACCATGGATCATTACCATGGTTCCCTCATACCATCGCTAATACCATGGGCCCATTACATTATTACTAACTACTTGTGGTCCCTTACATGATATGGGTTAACCACCTTATCTATTACTATGGCCCATCCCATTATTACATTATTACCTTGGGTACCTCCCTTGGTACCCCATATTATCCCCCTAGGTATATAACATTCCACCCCACTAAGCATGTTTCGTCCCCGTAACATGGGAAGAACACAAATAATAAGATCTACTCAAAAGAGTAGTCCACTGGTACCATGCACGTGCATCTAGCCATCTAGGAGAAAGGTGAACCCTCGCTCTCGCTAGTGCCTCGCTCGCTTGATATGGAATTTGACCGTGGCAGCTCTTCTGTGTTGATGTGTAGTAGGTGGATCTTCGCTCCTCGCTATCCGTCATACAGGGGTTGTGACTACTTGGTTTCCATCTTGATGGTTGTCTTGCGGGGTGATGTGGGTGATGATATGTTGAAGTTTTAACCCACGGTGTCTTTTTCTTTAATTCACCCTGCTGTTGTGCCTGTTGTGGTGTCTTCTTTTCCAATATGACTTCAACCACTGAGCCCTCCTCTGATGTATCAAAACCTGTAACATTTTCTACTTCAGCCTCTATTTGTGTTTGATTGTCTATCATCACTGGCTCATCATCTAATATGTCAGACCCTGGAACATCTTTTGCTTCAGCCTCCTTGGACTCTACCTGTTTTTTAATGGAAATATCCTGTAATGTAATTTTCTTCTCTTTATACCAGAGCTTTAGGAATTTCTTCTATACATTAATATTGATAGTACCTACTGATTCCATCCAAGGGTATCCCAAAACAACATCTATGTTATCCATATCTGAAGCATAAAAACCACTATGCAACACATATCCATAGAAATCTTCAAATCCTTGTACACTTGAACATTCTCATCATCAACTTGTGTATTTTCAATGTGTTTTGTTGGAATTTGCAATGTTTTTTCCAAATTGACATTTATGAGATTTTGCTTGCAACTCGGATTTATAGACACCATTATCTTCTCCTTTGAATCAATCCAAGAACCTGTAATAAGGATGTACCAGTAGGAAATAACCCCACATGTTTCCCCTTATCTTGTTTTCTAGCCCGAGACCATTTGTCCATAAGGAGTTTTTCCATTTCTTCATCTGAGACTTTGGCCAAGTTAGTGATGCCCAATGATTTCCACCACATGGCGGCCTCTTCTTTCAACAAAAGTGGTACCATACAATTCCATCCATCCCCAATTACGTTCTTTAGATTTTGTATGAATTCTTCAATAGTAGGGCTATCATCTTTTCTAGTAAACTTTTCCATGAAGAGGGTTTGGGAAAAAATTCGCTTGCTTGGAAAAAATTTGAACTTGTCACAGTTTCGTCAATATTGCTCAGAATCCTTATTATGACCTTTTTTCAGAAATGGAACAATCATTCTGCATCTGCCCATGTGATAGAAATCTTGATCCAGGCACTAGAATTTCAGATCTATGCTGCAACTCTCCCGCCGTCACCAAAATTTATGCAAAAAAGAGCTGATTTTAAATCAGCGATATCTCCCTCATCCGGACTCCGATTCGACTGATTTTTGTTTTGAAATTAGCTATTTTTCCACAAGGATTCCAGATCTACAATTAGATCTTGTAGATCTTGCACCAGGACATCCAAATCTGTGCCGCAAAGTCGTTGCCCTGAAAAATTATCTGCAACCCCACTGATTTTTAAATCAGTGATATCTCCTTCATCCGGACTCTGATTCAGCCGATTTTTTTTTGAAATCGGGTAATTTTTCACATAGAATCCAGATCTACAATTAGATTTTGTAGATATTTCACCAAAATGTACAGATCTGATCTGAAAACTCGACACCCCTGAAATCCTGCAAAAAGTAAAAAAATTCTCCACTTTTTTGCCCAAGAAAGTGCTCTGATACCACTTGTTGTAGCTCGGATATGAAAATATAAGACAATAGAAATAAACCTAAGAATTAAGATAGAAATTATTCTTTATTATAAATCCCTTAAGGTAGGGCAACACCATACATTCACTCCTTAAGGAAGGAGAACACTCCACAAGCCATATGCTTGTACATACGATAATTCCTTGACACTATTTCTTGAATTTCTCCCATGTGGAGTCTCTAGCCTCTATATAGGCCTCATACATATAATACCATGGATCATTACCATGGTTCCCTCATACCATCCACTAATACCATGGGCCCATTACATTAACATTAACTACTTGTGGTCCCTTACATGATATGGGTTAACCACCTTATTTATTACTATGGCCCATCCCATTATTACATTATGACCTTGGGCACCTCCCTCGGTACCCCATATTACCCCCCTTAGGTATATAAAATATCTCATATGTAAGACCAACCAGGTTAGCATAATACACACACACACACACACACACACACATACATAAACATAATAAAATCAACATATAGTTATCATTCCAACCATTTTCCACTTATCAATGCATGACCATACCCACTACATATCATGACCTCACACATGGTAACTACAACAATATCACTCTATGCATAACAACATATGTATGACATGTGTGCATACACATTACATACAAACATTGACATGCATAACTAGTGCATATCTAACATACATTTACAACAATTACATTGAACAATGACACCATCAAATTTCACATGACGACATGACTAAAACCATACCCAACACCATGTGTACACAAATAGTACATAGACCACATACATAAGAACACATATGCAACTAGCATGAATTTATGACCAACACAGTTCCCATCTAGTCCAAGGGGTGAACCATACTCTTATACCACTCTGAAACACCCTCCTCCCACATCTACCCAAGTAGCCAACAAATCGAGGTAAACATGTGACAAGAGGCTACTATGATCTGATTTAACCTCCTAGGTCACCTTAAGGAAGGAATTAACAAAACACAACAAAACTGACCATCAACACATCCAATAAAACCTCCAGGAGATACCCCACCTTCCCACGTGACCAACCCCTGAGGAAACTCAACAGTTCAAGGACCTAAAGTCCCAGTCGCTCCCTTACCAATTCCTTCAAGCAACTGAGAGTACCATTTGATCCCATGAGCCTATTTGAGTGTGATTGTAGCCTTTTTATTCTACTACTATGCTAGTGACTATGAGATTTGAAGTTAAATTCCAGGGCTATGACGTAGTCACTACCCATAACTTCATGGAATTTACATAAATGAAAATAAATATAGAGGCAATTACGCTAATGAAAATTCTTGAACAAGGAATTAACTGGACCCCTACTAGCCATGACATGCATTTCCTGAAACATGTCACAAATATGCATTCGACTGGTTTAAAAAATAGATCTGAGCATAGAGATGTTATACTTATTTGAGAATGAGTAAGAAGAATTGGTACCTTATCACATTAGTTGCATTACCATATATTAGGTCATATATTCATTGCTCATTGATTTACGAATCAAAATGTGATGACAACCATACATTGTCACTGTTATAGAACATATTCATAACCAACATATAAACAATAGAAATAATGAGGATACAACAACCATATATGCCACAAATGAACCATAAAATACTAAGGAAAGGAAATCTTGTTGATGAATGCAAAAGCCAACCTTGTATGGGACCACCACATTCCACCCAACAATAGATTCACTAAGAAAATCTCTCTTTAGCCAATCAGCCCTGTGTCATATTCCAAGCATGAATGTGGGACTCATAATCAAAAGAATAACCAAATGAGCATTGATGCCACTAGATTTCTTCACCAAGACTATGAGGAATTTTACTGTCTCCTAGTCCCTAAGCTTCACCGCAACCCATAGTCTGATTTAGGGGTCACTAGGGCATGATCGAGACACCACCCTCTAGGATTTACCTTATATCCCACCATTCACTGGAAAGGATTTTTGGGCCTGACCATGGGAAACCACCTCTAGGATTTATCATATATCCCTCCATTCACCAGCTGAGGATTCCTAGGCCCATGAATGCACATAACACCAAGCTTTACCACAACCCACAGTTTGATTCAGGCATTAATAGGCCAGTGGCTTTACCGCAATCCAAAGTTTGGTTCAAGGATCACTAGGCCATGTGTTTTTCATTTCAGAGATCCACCTCACTAAGTTTTGAATCCATCCAGAAAACCAGCTCCACCAAAACATGAGAACCCATCACTTCAAGGCTATTCCAAAATGGCAAGGCAAGGCTGAAGAACACTGTGACACATGGAAAAACCCAGGTCCGTGATAGAAAGAGAACTAAGAACACACATGGATAAACATGTATGCCAAATCTACTAAGGAAACCACACATGAAAATAGATACCTACAAGTAAACCAACTATAGCTACTTGATCCTACTATTCCTTGCTTGATCTTTGCTTCCTCCTTTCCCTCTTTTCCTTTCTTGATCCAATGTTGAAGTGCTCAAAGAAAAATCTAAGTGTCCAAGAGTGTGTGTGAGAGAGAATAGAGAGATAGCTCCAAAACTAAACTGACAAAAGGTACCAACTGATCCTGAGAAGCCTTTTTATTAATGTTGCCTCTGTTTTCATCATTTTCAATTATTTTCCTCCATTTTCCTCTTCACACGCAACTTGTTACCTTTCACCTTCCTTTTCTCCTAATTTCCATTATTTTCATAAATAAATTCCCAAAATTATCGTTTTAACTTTCGAAATCTTTTTTCTTTTATTGTGCCATAATAGCTTAATTGAACACCCACACTAAGATGTTTTGCCGAACATTACATTTGGTATAAGTGTCCCATAACCGTGGTTATTATTTTTCCACTATTAACATTATTTACATGAAATTTTTACTAGGAGGTTATAGAGTCCTTGCCTTGAGTTTGTTTAGGGGTTGTCTGAAAAGCCTCTCCTAATGACCTTTAAGAGCCTAGCTCCTTATCCTTCTTTACATGTACATTTCTAACATCTCTATTACTGCAGTGACCTACCTTTTTATGCAGCTTTTCATGGATTACCCTTTCACCCTGTGATTTTTCGTTTGTAAATCCATAAACTGAAGATCCCTCACGGTTCTTTGTATTTTTAGGGGAATGAAATCTCTGCACCTTCCTAATGCAACCTTTTCATCAGTGTCTAAATTTTCTTGAACCATAACATCTTTGAGGGAAAAATGTAATTTTGACCCTCAAAATTATGTCTTGGGAGTTGACTAGGTGGATTACTTTGTACAATGGATCAAGGATTTTCCCTTTTTTGTCTTCTTGATTGGAGAAAATTTTGTTTTGTGCCAAATATTTCTTCTTGCTAGAGGAGAATTCTTCAACTTTTGTAGTTTATTTCTTTGGGCTCGCAAGGGCCTTTAGGTCCAAATCCATTTTGTTCATGTGTCCTTGTGGTTGTATTTAGCTAGGGGGAACTCTTTTCTTTGGTTTCTGTCATTGTTCTCCTTCTTCATTAATCTTTTGGATTTCTTTTGTTTTGGGGCATTTGCAGGAAAGATCACCATATTCATAATATTTATTACATTTAAATGGTGGTTGATCATATTCCACTTCCTAATAATGAGTCCAATAATCTAGCTAGAGATTTATTTCCATTGGGAGTCTCTTATTAAGATCCACTTCTAAACAAATCTTAGCACAATATTGCATACCTTATCATGGTTCTACCCAATCGATATAGTGGCCCATAGCATTTCCAAAGTTCCTAAAGTTTTCCTCATTCCAACAATGAAGGAGAAAATATGGAAATTCACCCCAAATAGGAACAACTGATGGACCATCTTTTTTTTGGGTTGAAATATGAACTCTATCAATTTAGATACAAACTTTGAGCTCCCATTAAATAAGGCCCACCTCAAAAAATTAGATCTCTATCTGCTTTCTTTTCAAAGAGGAAAAAGAAAAAACCCCTCAAAAGGACGGAAACATAAATCTTCCCTTCAATTATGGGTCCCCAATTCTTATCAACCCAGAGGTTCAAAGGACACGTTGACAACCATAAGCCCATAAACTTTCCAATTAGCCCTCTCCTTGGTAGCCTAAGAGCCATTACAAAGGATTATTGACATGAAATGTAATTTTCAAGACATCATCAAATTTTGTCACAAATTAGGCAAACCTGGAGTACTGGAACCACAAACCACCTACAATCATTGCATTGAAATAATTGATATTAGTCTTACGTAGAGGAGGCAGAACCCTGTATATCCTGAGGCAAAAGTCATGTAGAACCTAAAACCATGAGCGAGGTGGAAATTTCTTTAGTTCTTTCCATGAAGGTTGTTCAATATTTTGTCTAAAAGTTTTAACACAATTCGCAAAATTATTAAAACATTATAATGATAATAATTTGAATAGTATAATTTAGAAAAAAAAATGTAAAATAATTTTTATTTTAGTATGCAATATAAATAATTTTATTATTTTTTTAATTTAAATTTTTTCAATTCTTTTAAAATTTTAAAATGTTAAATTTGTTTTCTTCATATTAACAAAAAATATAAAATTAATTTAATTTAAAATATCAAGTTGAATTAAATTATTTTAATTTAAAATTTTATAGTATTAATAAATATGAGCCATGCTTGATGACTCTAACGTCAATATTAATATTGTCAAAATACAAAATGAAGATTTATCTTCTAACAAAAGTCTCCATTCTCAAAACATATCTAAATATAACCACGTCTCTCTCCTTTTTATATCCACTTAATCTACAAAACACACATTTTCCATCTAAAATGTAATGTGTGGTTAAATCTAATAAAATAATATTTCTGAATTCAAACTTTTGTGGTCCATAATGAATTAAGAAAAAGCTTTGAGTAAAAATCACATAAGAAATTTTTTTTTACCAATACCTTTCGAACCAACCAGTATAGTTCATCATACAATAATAAATAATATTTAATATATTATCTATTTATTTATTTATATTAATATTATTTTTATAATATAGTATATTATTCATACTCTTTATATTTATTATAAAAAATTTTAATAAAAATAAAATGATCTGTCATATTCTTTTCTCTTTTACAGTCAGCCCCTACAATAAATAAAGAAATGTGTGTGTTACTGATCGACGAAAAATCAATCGAAGAGTGACATGAATTTGGTTCTTCAGCAGTAGTATGGGAGGAGCATCCCTGTCACAAAAAGAGATTTAAGGTAACTTATAATTAACTAATGAAATAAAAATTTTAATACTTAAATATTTTAATATTCAATTTTTGTTTTTAAATATATTTCATAATAATAAATATAATAATTTATTAAAAAAAAAAAACTAAAATAATAATAATAATAATTGTCTCCCTTTAATATTTCATAACGCAAACTATTACCATTTAAACTACCTGTAAAGACTAAAATAAAGTAAACGATTACCCTTTAAACTACCCGTAAAGACTAAAATAAATAAAAGAAAACTAAAAAATAACCCTCCTTATCAACTCACTTCCAAAACATAAAATGTGGTTCATTTATCCAAGGACAAAGTTATATAAAATATATATACGAGTGAGTCCATAAGTGAAGATTGAGAAATATCCAGAGGATCCATAAGAAACAAAAGCTCAAACTGTTTGAAGTGGATGTCACTGTCGTGACCAAGCAATATTACAAACCATGATAAATTTTAAATTTCATGAGGAAAACTTGTGCATATACAAATTTCACATGCATAAGAACTACCTACAAATTTCAAATAACCAAGAATTATAAACCAAGCCATTATTTTCAAATCTGATTACATATATAATCATCATATTGATCAGCAAACACCAAAGTAAATATCTACACCCCAAATCAAGCAACAATATTAAAATTTATTAACTTGGTATGTGTACGTGAAATTCTAAAACATATCAGAATATGTACACATTATTCAGGAAAATGACTCGCGTATAGATCTCAACTTATTAAATTAAATCATTTTTTTGTAGACACAACCCATTTCAAACACACATTCTACATACTTTATTGTCAAAAGCTCATATCTTTGTACACACATTTATATCATAACTCAACTATAACCATTTAACCTGCATTCATTAGCAACTTAAACAATTGCAAATTAATCAAGCATATCTGTCAGTTTTCATATCTCTTAGATCTAAGCCATCTCCTTGCTCCCTAGTGTACACTTGTTCCAAATCAGATCACACATGAATACTTCATCACATTGCACACATAACTCCTTGGTCTCCTTATCCTTATATATCTTTTATATTTTTAATACCATAGGAAAATCTTACGGTAATGTTGTCCGTAATTGCCGATGGGATCAAATAGATGTTGTTGTCACAATGCTATGGGTGATTACCATAGGAAGATTTACCATTTTTTTAATTTCCATGGGTAGGATCACATACACAAATTTTGTTCATTAAACTTGAGTATGTATGTGACTCTTCCTTACATGGGTTGTGTATAGCTTTCAAAATTCACATTTTCCCTTATTCTCAAGTGAAATCCATAACAATGTTATCAATACACTTCCTCGTTTTTGTAATACATGTACCAATATTCCTATTATCTGCATTAGTTCCATAATCATCATATCATAATCATGTTGACATCAACGACATATTTGACATTTAGGTTGCCATCAAGGACATCATATTAGCCATCATGCCAACATTCTCCCCCTTCCAACTTGATGGCAACATCTTGCAAAGACCAAGTCTTATCTCCCTCTTTGACATCAAAGGAAAATGGTGGAACTACGCTGAAAGAATTACTACCCCTATCATTCTCAATATGATTAGTTTGGTCTTCTATTATGAGACAAGAAGTATAATTGCAAGATATGACAATACCCTTACATACTGACCATGCTGCACTTAGGCACACGTTGGACCTTCTAGTGATATACACATTAAATACATGGCTATCCATGATAATCACATATGACATCTCCTATAACAAATGATTTCATGATCCCCTGTTTACATCAGTCACCCAAAATAATGGGGTTACATCACATGACTTGATCCCAATATCCCATACATAACATAATTTTACCATGGTTACAACATGAGACTTTTCTTGAACAATACTCGAGCAAAATAGATAATACTGATGCATGAATTTTACAAGTGGAAACAAGTGTGCTCTCCTTAATGGAAGCCCTATACAATGATATGGCCTCTATTCTTTATGCAATATCTCATCCATAAACATAGATCTTATCAATGAAATCTTTGCAGCAAAATTATGAAAATCATCATCAACTACCATGCTTCACATATGCATCTATAATAATATCATCTCACAAAAACAACATAAATGAAATAATGAAAGAGCATACACATCCTCACCATAGTCAGGTAAAGCAATAAGTAGTGCTCAACAAACCATAATGATAATAATGAGCCATTAGAAGCATAGGATATGATCCCCTGAACATGCATTAGCTCTTCATCATTAATTATGATCACATTATATCCATCTTACCAACAACCAAGAAATAGATCAACAATAGTGATAAGATGCATCACTCATTATTATCCAATACTATTTCACACATTCCTAAGTAGCATATGAACATCCTCAATAGATTGGAATAAACCAATCTTAGAACTAGAATGCCAATAATGAATTGATGGAAGCATGGGAGAAGTTCCCTGTAAATTTGTGCCACTTCTTTACCATCACATAAAAAGATATGTGATTGTATAAATCAAGAAATGCATACAAACATTGTTTTCCTTTATAGGAAGCTCATACAAAATATAAAATGCTCATTGTGCATCACCACAACGCCCCATGAACATGTTATATATGTTCATTATTACAGTCACTTCATCATATACAACATTAGTAGCAAACATCATCAAAGCTAACATAGTAAACTATTAATGCAAGGCTCCCCAAATATTTATCACCATTGATCCTATGGACCTGATTGATTTGTAGTCCTTTCAAAAAGAACATCATATATAATAGATTGTTGTAGGAAATATTTTCTTCTACTTAGAATTTGAAGAACAGGAGTTAGACCTATTATTTCTACCTATATTCTTTGTTATTAATAAATTTATCTCAACTTTTTTATCGTTTTGTTATGGCTTCTCCAATGTATTTTACTATGATCGTTCACCTTGTTGGTCAAAAGATAATTGCATTTCCTTTATCAACCATTTTTCCTACACTTAGAGTTGTTTTATTCATCCATTCAAACAATAATACATTACATGCTTCTCTATCCCTAACATCAAGATTAGCATTACCCATGCCTAGTACGCTTCGAGATGAACCATTTCCAAGAATAATGTTACCACTTTTGTTTCTCTTAAGAGAGATTATTTTTTCTTTATTTCCAGACCTGTGATGAGAGCATCCGCTATGAATGTACCATTGATCTTGTTGACACCTAATCCAAAACGGATGGGTGAACTGGACAGTCATCAAGAAGATGAACTGATCCGTCATGCTTGTATATAAATATGTATTAGCTAAATGAATAAATCAATCAGTTTTCTCTCGCTCATTCATTCTGGAGTTACCCTGGCCTGACATGGTATCAGAGCACAGGTCCCAGAAATAGCTGTAACTCCTGCTGTCCTGAGAGTTGCTCAGTCCTGAGCACTACTCTGACATCTCTGACATTGAAGACTGCGTGCCTGAAGACTGCCGCTGCCTGCATTGAAACACCTAGAATTTCAAATGCATTGAAACTCCTGAAATTGGTAACGTATGAATGCTGTTTGGGGGATTATATCTTGTATATGAAACGATGTTTGGAACCTGCGTTAAAATTGGAACCTGACCTGTAGCGTTTCATGTTTAAATCATTTGGTCCGCTGCCTGGAACACTGCTTGGCCACCATTTCACATCGCCATTACCTCAACCAGCTATCCACTGCCTGTATTCACACCGCCATTCATTGTTCGGTTTCTGGTTTCCACCGCCATTCACTTGGTATCTGGTTTCCACTGCCTGTAATAAAATCGTTTGAAACCTGCGTATGGAGGGTGGACGGTCTTGCCTTGCCACCGTGTCTTGCTTTTTTTTTTTTTTGAAGCTGTAAGGTTCCTTTCTTCAAACACTAGCTCAGTGGGTTTGATGAAAAACGTGCGCAGACAGCTTGTAATAAAAACAGTTTTAAAATTGATGGTGTAAATTATGTGAAGATTGTCGAAAGTAAGAAACCGTGGCCTGAAATGGTATGCAGAAGGAAAACCACAGTTGCACCCTTGCTTGTGTCAGTCATTTGATAAATGGGCGTCCTCGAATAGTGAAAGTAGATTGGCCATTTGCCCACGGACCAGAACAGCTGAGGCCGATACTCATGTATTATTCATGGCAGAATCTTTTATATTGTTTTTAATTGTTTTTTCAAGCTGGAGCAATTCTTTGAAATAATTATGAGTTACACTGTAAAACGCATAATACAGTGATTGTATTGGTTAAGAGGATTGAGGGTTTTGTTTTATTTGCATTCATGGACGTATGAAATCTTGTCGAAATGTGGCTAGCCCGTGATACATATAGCAGAACTTTGAATATTGGTGTTATATATATCTCTGACAACAATATATTACAGTGAAGCGCTCCTTTCAAGTGATACATATAGCAAAACTTTGAATATTGGTGTTATATATATCTCTGACAACAATATATTACAGTGAAGTGCTCCTTTCAAGTGATACATATAGCAGAACTTTGAATATTGGTGTTATATATTACAGTTTGTGAAAAAGACCAATCACGATACATGTTGGTGTTATATATCACAGTGAAGCGCTCTTTTGCAGTGATACATGTAGCAGAACTTTGAATATTGGTGTTATATATACTGATTTTTGCAGAGATATATATGTGGAGATATATGTAGCAGAATTTTAATGATTTATTCTCCATAGCAAAATCATTTTTTTTTTTTAAAAGCAGCGGAAGTTTTTTAAGAGTAATTTTTTTTTCCATCAAAAGTATACATCAGCAAAAGTTTTTTTATATCAGCAGAAGTAACCTTTTACAGAATGCATTCAATCATCTCTATGATAGGAATAGTTCTCACTGGCAAGGAGAACTATCCTGACTGGTCCCGGATGGTACAACACACCCTCATTTTCAATGAGCT
>APFE031014386.1:0-20454 GCA_000404065.3 Pinus taeda
TTTTGGACCCTATATTAGGTTGGGCGAACCTACCTATGGTTTTCGGTCCATGGTTTTGGAGGCGATGGTTTTTCGGTCCATGGTATTGGATGCTTCGGCATGTATAAATATGTATTGTAACATTGAAAGGAATAATGAAAAATCAAGCTGGTAGTCCCGATTTTGGGATCCAGTGGGAAATCTCTGTGTATATGTGTTTTATGTGTTATGCTCTCTCATTTTTATTTTTTTCTGTGATTTAGAATTCGTACGCAGGTAATTTTTGTACAGGGTTAAAAACTACAGTATCAACATACTCTGCTTCTATCATTCAGAGTGCAATAAGACTTTGCAGTTTTGAAACACAACTAAAAGCTATTCCACCTACAGTAAACACATACCCTATTGTGCTTCCCATTTCATCTCTATCACCCGCCATATATGCATCAACAAATCCCTATAGAGCAATGTTTGAACCACCAAAGAACAATGCTTGATTTGTGGTACCTCTCAAGTACCTGAGAATCCACTTCATGCCATCCAATGTTATTTTCCTGGATTGTTCATGTACCTACTTACAACTCCCACTGCATGTGAAATATCAGGCCTTGTACAAACCATTGCATACATTAAGCTTACCACTGCTAATGCATATGGTACTTTAGACATATAAGCCATTTCTTCCTGAGTCTTGGGACACACCTCCTTACTTAGTTTGAAATGGTTAGCCAAAGGTATACTAACTGGTTTTGCATTCTGCATATTAAATCTTTTCAACACCTTTTCTATGTACTCACTCTAAGACAATGTTAATTTTCAATTCTTCCTATCTCTATTTATTCTCATACCAAGGATTTGTTTTGCAGCACCCAAATCTTTCATTGCAAATGAGTTTGCCAATTTTCTTTAGAGCACATTTATTTCCTGCAACAATCATGTCATCTACATACAATACAATATAATATAGTTTCCATCATTTTTCCTTTTGAGATAAACACAATGATCAAAGTGACATCTAGTATAACCTTGTTCAGACATAAACCTGTCAAATTTTAGACACAACTGCCTTGGAGCCTATTTTAAGCCATACAAGTTCTTCTTCAACCTGCGCACTAGTTTCTCCTTCCCTTTTACTTCATATCCTTGTGGTTTCTGCATATATATCTCTTCCTCCAAATCCCCATGGAGAAAGGTTATCTTTACGTCTAATTGCTTAATATGCAAATTTTCAGCTGCGACTAGACTTAAAATAGTTCTGATTGAAGTCATTTTAACAATAGGAGAAAATATCTCATCAAAGTCTATACCCTTTTTCCGTGTAAACCCCTTCACCACTGTTAGGATATTCCGACACATAGGAAATAGTTAAGTATAGATTGGTCTAGTGTAGAGTTAGGTAAAATGTGTTTCTTCACTATGTACTTTTGTAACTTACAATCTAACGGTCACGATATGTTCTAGACATGAAGTGATCCGACGGTTCATTCTCTCCTCGATATTACGACACTTGATCTATGGCTTAACACCCGATTGGTCTATGATCTCTATTTAAATAGCACAGAGGGCCATTTGTAAGGTGACCATTCATGAGAGAAGGTTATGTAAATTTTCTTTCTTTTATTAATAAATTGCATGAAGTGGTCACTTTGGCTGAGGTGGTGGATTTTTTCCCTCTTTGATGGTTTTAACCACGTCAAGAATACTAGTGTATTGATCTGTGATCTATTTTTGAGTGGTGTCCTTTGGTGTTCTATCTGAGGAACTTAACCTGTAAATTCCCACAACCACAACTCTAGCTTTATACCTTTTTCTACCTCCATCTTCTTCCTTCAACATGTAAACCCATTTATTCTGTAATGTTGAATTACCTGCAGGCAACCTAACTAAGTCCCAAGTTTGGTTATGTACTAACGAGTCCATCTCTTCTTTCATGGCCTGCTCCCACTTCTTCCCGGTTTCTACCTACACTGCTTCTTCATAACATTCTGGTTCACTAGAATCAGTCAACAATACATAATATAATGAAGGAGAGTACCATTCAGGGGGTCTACTTATCTTGGTAGATATTCTAACACCACTTTCAGGTGTTTGAGGTGCTTGTTGTTGTTTTGGTTGTTGTTGTTGTTTTGGTTGTTGATCATTATGATTTTCAGGCACCTTCACTTTTTCTGTGATCTCATCAAGCACTATGTACTCTCTATTTTCTTTTTCCTGTTTCTTTTCCTGCATCTGATCCTTATACAAAACCTTTTCATTGAATATGGCATCTCTGCTCCTAATGATTTTATGTTTTTCGTACATAAAAGTGATAACCAAAATCATTAACACCATATCCAATAAAGGTACATTTCTTTGATTTTTCCTCAAGATTTGTTCTATTTCCTTTATTAATGTGGACATAGGCTTCACAACCAAAAGTCTTTAAAAAGGAGTAGTTTACCTTTTTACCTGTCCATGTCTCCTCTGGAATATCACCATCCAATGAACTTGAAGGCCCTCTTTTTATTAGATAAATAGCAGCATCTACAGCATCTACCAAAAATTGTAAAGGCAATCCTGCATGCAATCTCATGCACCTTGCACGCTCCATGATTGTCTTGTTCATCCTTTCTAACAAACCATTTTCTTGTGGTGTTCCTAGAACTGTCTTTTCTCTATGAATTCCATTCTCTGAACGATACCTATCAAACTCTTTACTACAATATTCACCTACATTGTCTAATCTCAGACACTTCAGCATTTTTCTTGTCTCATTTTCAACCAAAGCTTTCCATTTCTTGAAAGTGTCAAATACATCAGATTTATTTCAAATATAATAAATCCAGGTTTTTATGGTTGCATCATTAATAAAAGTAATGACTTATGGATTGGGAATGAATGTGGTCGAATCTTATGTAGGAGGAGATCCGGAGGAGCACACGAGATGGTTCTTCATCCAAGAATGATGATGAAGAAAATCTGGCCTTAGCAAGTGAGGTAAGGAAATGGAAGGGGAAGGCTTCCCATTTGAAATTGAATTCTTCACATGGAGGGAAGAAGGGTGACATGTCTAGAGTAAGATGATTTAATTGTCACAAGATGGGACATTATGCAGCTAATTTCCCATTGAAGAAGTCCAAGAAGGGATCCTTGCAAGGATCGGAAGGTGAGGCATTAGCCTCTCAGTTCGAAATGGACTTTTTCCTAATTGCATGCATGGTGTCATTCATGATGGGTTGTTTCTAGTATCTTGATAGTGGAGCCTCATTCCACATGATCGGTGATAAACATTTATTCAGTGCCTTGGAGGAGAAAGACCTCAAGATGCACATAGAGATGGGTGACAACGAAAGGTATAGTTTTTCAAGAGTGGGCATGGTTGCTTTTCAGAGGGAGCATGGAGCTCCTCTCAGCTTGACAAATGTGATGTATGCGCCTGGACTGAAGAAGAACTTGGTATCGGTCATGATGTTAGCGGACAAAGGCTACGATGTTGTCTTTAGTAAAGGAAAGGCGTTCCTAAGACACATATCCATGGGTCAAATCAAGAGGATAGGGATTCGGGTGAACAATATCTATAAACTAGAGGTAGATGATTGTGCAGCATTGAGTACGAAAGCATAATTGGTGCAAATTCAAGACATTGGTGAGTTGTGGCATAGGAAATTGGGCCATTTGCATCATGGGGCTTTGAAGATAATGCAACAAATATCTACAAGACTTCCCAAAGGTAAATTTAAGCAAGTTGACACATGCAAAGGTTGTACCTTGGGAAAGTACACCAAGTCTTCCTTTCATGATCGAGACAGTCGAGCAGAGGCTATCTTAGAGTGAGTTCATACTAATTTGTGTGGACCATTCTTGACGGAATCCACATCAAAGCAAAGGTATTATGTGATTTTCATTGATGATTATTCTCGCAAATGCTGGATTTATTTCATGCAAAATAAGGACCAAACTTCCACAAAGTTTTGTGAGTTTAAAGCTTTGGTCAAGAAAGACCCAAGGAAGAAAATCTAGGCCTTGAGAAGCGACAACGATAGAGAATATATCTCTCAAGATTTTAAGGACTTCTGTGTAGCAAAATGGGGTGGCCGAGAGGAAGAACAGAACTATTTTAGGGGCAGCACGAGCAAAGTTGCATGACCATGGCCTACCACTTCACTTATGGGTTGAGACATGAAACACAGTGGTCTATCTGCAGAATAGAAGCCCGCATCGCATACTTGGGATGAAGACACCAAAGGAAGATTTCTCCAGTAAGAGACCAGATTTGGGTCATTTCAAGATCTTTGGCTCATCAGTATATTTCCATGTGACAAAGGATGCACAGAAGAAGCTTGAGCCGATAGCAGAGTTGGGGATATTTGTGGGGTACAATGATACACCTCACAACTATCGGATGTACTTACCTACCAGTCGGAAGACAGTGGTTCTCAGAGATCTCAAGTTTGATGAGAAGAAGGCCATATGAGTTTCCCTTGAGAGGGAGCTCCAACTACAAGCTTGGGAGGAACTGTTGGTTCCTAAGGAGGAGGAGCCTCAGACTGATGCAGAGTAACCACATGCAGAGGTTCCAGGAGTGGAGACATCCACTCAAGCAGAGTCTTCTAGAGATGGATGGAAGAGCACAAGAGAAGCTGACAGATTGTTGGAGGATGCGAGAGAGAATGTGGGAGCACCATCTTCTCAGTGCAGATAGAGGAGGTCACCTGAGAGGTACACTGGATACATGGCCCTTGCTAGGGACTGTGTTGAGACTGAGCCATCTTCATTTGAGGAAGTAGTGTAGTAGCCGATTTGGGTTGATTCTATGGTGAAGGAGTATGACTCCGTAGTTCGTAACAGTGTTTGGGACACGGTTCCGAGACCAGAGAACAAGTCAGTTGTGAGTTCCAGTTGGCTTTACAAGGTAAAGCAAGCTACTGATGGTATTGTGGAGAACCATACAGCAATATTTTTTTCCCGTGGCTTTTCACAGGTCGAGAGGATCATGTTGTTGTAGTATATTTTGACAAAGGAGTAAGATGTTGACATTTTGACAAAGTCATTGTCTAAGTGTAAATTTGAGTTCCATAGAGACAGGATCGAGGTGGCAGATAATCCATTTCTTGTTGAGAGGGAGTGTTGAAATATCGCAACAAGAATATTCCAATTTAATTTTTCCTTGAAATAAATTGTGAATTAAAATCGAATTTAGTCTTAACAGCTACTTGGAAATAATTAATTAATTAATTTTAAATTAATTAGTTGGATAAATTCAAGTTAGAAGTCTTTCTAAAGTCATGCAAGAGTTATCCCTTAAATTAAGGAGATAATATTGAGTTATATTTGAGTTGTAATTAGTTAAATCTACTGAGTTAAGTCCAGTTAAATTAGTTACAAACTGTTTGAGGAACTAATAGTGAAATAATAGTCAGTTGATGCATGCATGCACTCAACTAGTGCTACTCCAGTTACTGAAGATTCCCTCATTAGAAACTCATGCATGTCTATTCTGAGAAATACCCAGTTGAGATTAAATTCAAGGATAGTGTACTATTAGTTGCATGTGTTTTCTCATGGAGAAAGCTCATGCATGAAGTCAAGGATAAATCCTTGAGGATTGCGCAATTTTGGAGGTAGATCATCCACTTGGTAAAAGGAAAATCATCCACAATGAACAGTGCAAGGAAATAGGAGCTTGGAGGGCGGAGTGGAAGGTTGGAGAGAAGCCAAGGTTGCCTGTGAGCATCTGTGAGGATTGTACTGAGAGCTGGCTAGCTATGAGAGCTAAGGCTTTGTATAATTCCTATGTATTTTCACCATGTATGATAATACAATAGTGTGGGGTTTTTATCTGAGGATTTCCCAAAAAGTATTTTCATGTGTATTGTGCCATTAACTCCTCTTCTTTTGGTTATATTGTTTAGCTCGATCTTTAAGCTTCCGCAAATTGATAGTAGAAGTAGGTTATAATATTCTACTTTGATTTATATTGCATTATCGAGTTAACCTACCATCACATTTTCTACATGGTATCAGAGCTAGATTTGTAGAAATTTTCTACACTTCAAACCTGTCAACAAATTTCTTGAGTGAAGAATGTGCATCCCCTTCTCACTCATGTGCCCGAGCCTAAGATTCTGCAATCTCATATCTGCTCCTATAGAGGTTACAGCATTAACAGAATTAGAAATACCATTGCATAAATACAATGTACCAACCTTTTCACCTTTTGCTATTACCAGGGCTCCTTTAGTGACCTTCCAGGTTTTATCTGTAAAATTAGTTACACAGCCTTCACCTCCCAACTACCCTATTGAAATTATATTTTTCTTCATATATGGAACATGCCTTACCTCCTTCAATAGTCATTGATTTCCATTCTATTGTTTTATGAAAATTGTACCCATTCCAATGATTTTACAGGGTTTATCATCACCCAATTGAACCTGCCCAAAATCTCCTTGAACATAATCATGAAAACGTTTCCTATTAGGTGTGGCATGGAATGAGGCCCCTAAATCTACCACCTAGCCATCAATAATATTTTCTAATGAAAGAATCGAAGAATCTTGCAACATGTCACCTGTCACATTCTCTTCATGATTGTTTTCTTGTTGTGCATCTCCTTCTTTTCCCTTTTGAGACTTGCAGTCTTTCTTCAGGTGTCCTTTGTTCCCATATTTCCAGCACACTATCCCCAATCTAGACTTGGATCTCCCTTTCCTTGACTTACTGCGATATCTTGGGCTCTTTCCTCTTTCCATTTTTCTTCCCCTAGTCTCTGCGGTCAAAGCATTACCTGATGTCTCACCGGAACTTTTCTGTCGCATTTTCTCGTTAAGGATTGCAACGACAACATCATCAAAATTTAAAGTACTATATCCAAAGAGAAAGTTACTAATGGCCATAACTAAACCATTCCAAATTTCTATAAATGAGCATAGAAATAACAAAGCCCTAACTCATCATCAAAAGTTACCCCTACAGAACTTAAATGACTGGTAACTGTATTAAATTCATTTAAATGATCAGCAACATATCCACCTTCTGACATCTTCATATTAAATAAACGCTTCATAATAAATACCTTATTTGAGGCCAAGGGTTTATCATATAATTTGTCCAACCTGACATTAAACCCTCTGTTGTCATTTCCTTTGAAATATTAAAGGCTACCGACACCGCTAGGCATAGCCATATTGTTCCAATTGCTTTTCTGTCGAGAATATCCCATTTTGTGTTGTCATACTCATCAGCTTCTTTGTCTTTCTGCTCAATGGTAGGTACAAATCTTTTTGATACAGATAATCTTCCAACTGCATCTTCCATAGCTGGTAGTTTTGGCCTTTAAATTTTTTTACCCTAAACCTACCATCTTCCGCCATTCCTCCCACTCAAACCAGGAACCCTTCTCTCCTACGAGTTTATCAACCAAATAGACCTTCGGCTCTAATACTAGTTGTTAGAAAATTATATATTATAGAGAAATGGAACAAATAAAGTATATTGTAGAAATATAAACATAGAAATGCATGAAACAAGAGAGACACAGATATACATGGTTCACCCAATTTGCGCTATGTCCACGAAGAAACAACCAGTCCTTCCTTTTATATTATCCAGCAAAATGAAGAGATACAACATACAATAGATTTGTTGTAATTCCCTCTTCTCTCTCAATCTCCTCTCTCTTTCTCGCTCAGAATACACATCTTCATAGGTGCAATACAATTCCCCCATATATAGCGAGGTGTTACCTTCTCGGGCAAAAAACCCTAAATTAAACATAATTTCTACTGTCAGATTTTTGCCTAACGAAAGGCCCAGATTGACTATGAAATTACAACATTTTACAAGGAAATTTTATATCTATTTTTATCTTTGGGGGCACTACCCCCGATCCCCGCCAAGGGGGGCTCCAGAGAATCATCGTCGGCCCCCCCTTGGACCCCCCTGGTAGTGCACATTTGCAAGCGGCATTGTCGCCACATTACAAAATGGGATCCAATGCGGTGATACCTCTGAATAAAGAAGATAATTAAGCTCCACACCCAACAGAAAGGCCTTTGAATAGGCTATAAAATTACACACTTTTCATTCTCAATTGGATTAATGATTTGAAGAATAAAGGCCTTCAATGATGGATTGTGCAACTCCATCCATGACATCAAGCTAGACAACTTACATTCAACAATCAAGGGCCACTTCAATAATGCAACATGACAATGTACACTAAACAAGCTCCCCCTAAACTTGACATCAATGACAATAAGTTTCCAACATACTCAACAAATCTAGGCACAAAAAATAAAAGACACTCAATCTCAAGGAAAAGAACAAGTGCCTCCTAGTCTTTCTATCATTATCCTTAGCACAATTTTGCCTCTCCGATTAACAAGTTAGAAATTGGGATCCCCTACAGAAAGTACTCAAATAGAATAAATAACCAACGTTATTACCTCAAGAGTTCTATAAAAATCCATTGGCCTCCATCCATGGGGATATACACTGAGATATTGTTATGGTAGATTCTTTATTACGGATGGAAATGGGCATTCCTCCCATATATTACTTATTTAGCTCAAAAAAGAAGGGAATTATTAAGGGAAAGCTAAAAAGATAAAATTTGATTAATATGAAGGTCTTCCAACACAATGGACATTGATCTAGCATGTTTCTAAGCACGATGATGAGCAATTTTCAAGAGAGTTATCTGACTCAATGGGATATTTTGCAACAGTGAACAATTTTCAAGAGAGTTAGTTGACTCAATGGGATCTTTTTCAAAAATGAATATTTGGTCAATTAACAATTTGAGGTAAAGTCATTATGAAAAAGAATGAAAATATGGTACAACAGAGGAGTAGCTCAAACAAAAAGAAGCTCAACTAAATGAATAAGTAAGACTCAAAGCCTCTAAAGGCCAACAACAACATGCTCAGCAAATGAAAGAACTAGAACAACAACTAAAAGTTGAACTTGCTAAGGTGCAACAAGATTTCATTTCTCTAGATCAAAGGAAAGATGTATAGATAGTTGAGCTACAACTTCAAGTCATAAACTTGAGCGATTAATATGATTGGTCTTGAGAAATTCAAGAAGGGAGATATGTAAATAAATGAGCATACTTTGTAATCATGCTAACGATTTTGTAAGGATCTTAGCTTTATAACACCCTCATCCCACATCTACCCAAGTAACCAGCCACTAAGGGTAAATATGTGACGAGAGGCCACTATAATGGGATTCAACCTCCGAAGTCACCTTAAGGAAGTGGAATCAGTGGAAACACACCACACATGCCTTCCACATCAGCAACAGAACTCCTAGGAGCCATCCCAACCACATAGGTAACCAGACCCTAAGACCAACTAAAGTTTTAGTGCATCAAACCCCTAGACAATCCCTTGATATGGATAAAGGTGCATCTGGGAGGCTCTAGAAGCTCCCACAACAAGGGCAAGGAAATTTTTGGGGACTTTTTTACCTAGTGTTGTGCCTACATCTCCGGGATTTGTGCCACTTTTTCAGGCCCAGAGCCAAGGTCACTGCCTAGAACTCAATGACAGGTTAAAAAAGAAATTTCACAACGGAAAAAAGATACATTTTCAAAACATCAACAAGGACTCGACTGGACCCCTACTAGCCATGGAAATCATTTCTTCAAACATGAAATCTATTTCTCTTAACAGCATAATTGAGCACAAGGATCTCATACTTATCTGAGAATAGCTAAGAAGCATTGATGCATCAACACATTAGCTGAAATTTCATCTATTAGGACATAGATACATTGGTCATTCATTTACAAGTAAAAACATGATGAGATCCATACATAGCCACTGTCATAATACATGTTCATAACCAGCATAATAACAATAGAATTACCAAGGAAACAATAGCCATATAAACCAGTATAATACTCATGAATTAACAAGGATAAATAACATCATATTAATAACACAAAGGCCAACCAGGTTTGGAACTTCCATGAACCACTCGACCATTGAATGGTTGAACCAAATCTTTCTTTTAGCCAATCACCCATATGCCATATTCCAAGCATGAATGTGGGACTTAAAACCAAACTCAACCAGGGCTTCCCAAGACTACACCACCTCACCCTTATCAATAGAACCAAGATTTACCACAATCCATCCCGTATCACTAGGCCATAAAACAAGCATGGATGCCACGATATTTCTCCACCTATACCATGAGGAATTTCCCTATCTCCTAGTCTCTAGGCTTTAAGCAATCCACACCAGATCATTAGGCCCTAATCGAGGCTCCACTGTTTAGGCTTTACCATATATCCTGTCATTCATTGGTAAGGATTCCTATGCCTAATCAAGGGCAACCACCTCTAGGCTTTACCGTATATCCCACCATTAACTAGTTGAGGATTCCTAGTCCCACTGAGGCACACAATACCTCGATTTACCGCAAGTCATGGTCTGGTTCAAGGGTCACTAGGACAGTGGCTTTATCGCAATCCACAGTCCAGTTCAAGCATCACTAGGCCATTTGTTCTTTCTTTCGAAGATCCACCTCACTCAACTTTTGAATCCATGCGGCAATCCAACTCAACCAAAACATGAGAACTCCATCACACCATGGCTATTTTGAAATGGCAAGGCTAGGCTGAAAAACATTGTCACACCTAGAAAAAACCATGCCCTGACAGCAAAGAACCACATGCAATACCATGCATGCCAAATCTTGTAAGGAAATCACACAATCAAATCGATACCTGCAAAGAATCTTGTTGCAGCTTCTTGATCTTGCTCCTCCTTGCTTTCTCATTCCTTCTTCTTCCCTTCTTTTTCCTTTCTTGATCCAATGCCAAAGTGCTCCAAGAAAACTCTGTGTGTCCAAGAGTGGGAGAGAGAGAGAGAATAATGAGAGAGCTCCAAAACTAAACTAACAAAAGGTACCAACTCATCCTTAGAAGCCTTTTTATTAAATGAGGCCTCTAGTTTCTTCATCTTCCATTATGTTCCTTCATTTTCCTCCTCACATCCAACCTGTGACCTTTCACCTTCCTTTTCTCCTAATTTCCATTATTTTCATAAATAAATGTGCGAAAAATGTCATTTTTCCTTTCCAAATCCTTGTCCATTGCCCTTGCTAATTTCCTTGGTCATAATAAACCAATGAAAACCCACACTATGACGCCTTGCCAAATATTTAGCTTGGAATAAGTGCGAAAAATGAAATTTTTCCTTTCTAAATCCTTTTCCATTACCCTTGCCAATTTACTTAGCCATAATAAACCAATGAACAACCACACTAGGATGTATTTCCCAACATTTAGCTTGGAATAAGTGACCCATCAATCATGGTTATTATTTTACCTTTACTAGATTTAATTACATGGAATTTTCACCAAGGTTGTTACAGAACCCTCCCCCTTGGGGAACAATGTCCTTAGTGTTCAACCACACCTATACCTTAGAAAAACTACTAAAAAGAAAACATACTTCCCATGGATCTTTATAGCTTAGCTCGTTGCAGTATTTACAATGATCACCCTACTGAGAAACAAATCAACATGAGAACATAACATCATAACAACATGACACCCATACCTCTTATTGGAGCTTTATAACTTAGCTCATGGCGGTATTTACATCCACATACATATGTACATATATCAAAACATCACCCAAACATCATACCAAAATTTCTTGGCCTCAATGGAAAACAATGACGAACGCATAGCCCACATTTGATCTACCATCTCCCATGTAGCTTCATCGGGCCCAAAGTTCTTCCACTACTCTTTAACCAACTCGATTGCCCACTTTTGGAGCATGAGCATCTTTCTCTGTAATATACACTATGGTTCTGGCTGGAGTTCTACTTGTAGCTCCACCTACAATACAGACTAGTCAATCACATGATCAACATCTTTAACATACTTCTTAAGCAATGACACATGGAAAGCATCATGGACTTTCACTCTCGTAGGTAGTGCATGTCAATAGGCTCCTAGTATGATCCTCTCAAGGATCTCAAAGGGTCCACAAAACCATGGTGCCATCTTGGCACATGGTCCAATCCGCAAGGAGCTCTTCTGTGGTTTTATGTGTAACTACACCTGTTCCCCAACCTGAAACTCCTTGAACAACCTATTTTTATCTACATAGATCTTCTGCATATCTTGTGCTACATTTCTATTCTTCTTGCTTACCTGCATTTCCTATCTTCCAACATGTCCGGTCCAATCAACACCTTGTTCATTGGATTGCTCTAACTGATGGGAGTATTGCAACTACACCCATACAATGCCTCCAATGGACTCATCCTTAAGGATTCCTGATACCCATTTTTCTAATCAAACTCTACCAGTGGAAGATACTCTTCCCACTTCCATTGTTGATGCATCACATACATCCTCAACATGTCCTCTAATATTTTATTGATCTTTTATGTCTGTCCGTCAGTTTGTGGATGATAAGTTTTATTGAAGGCTATCTTTTTCCCTAATCCGGCAAACAGCTCCTTCCAAAACTTGGAAGTGAACTTAGCATCCCTGTCTGATACAACCTTCTTCAGAACACCGTGCAACCTAACCACATCTCTAATGAATACTTGTGCTACATCGCTAGCTGATAATGTAGACTTCACTGGAATGAAGTTTTCAACCTTAATCAACCTCTCCACCACAACCATGATGGAATCATGTTGTCTCACTATCCTCAGAAAACTCGTGATAAAGTTCACGAAAACTACCTCCCATTTCTTTTCTAGAATTGCAATCATTTGTAGAAGTCCACCTAGATGCTTACACTCTACCTTCACCTACTAAAAATCCAAGCACCTAGCCACAAACTCTGCTACATCCTTCTTCATATTCATCCAATAATAAACTTCTTCACTGTGGTCAATGTCTTCTAATAGCCTGGGTGACCTGAATATGGTTTTTCATGAAACTCCCTCAAGATCACCTTATTGAGCTCACTGTTGTCTGGCACATATATCTTGTCTCTAAATCTAATAAATCCATCTACTGTGAGACAATTGTCCACATCCTGTACACCTTAGTCTAAAAGAAACTGCACTTGTTGAGCTTAGTATACAACTGATGCTCTCTCAACAACCTCAACATTGTTGCCAAATGCTCGACATGCTCTTCCTCATTTCTAGAATATACCAATATGTCATCAATGAACACAATCAAAAACTTGTCCAAATAGGGACGCAACACATTATTCATCAAACACATAGAGGTAGTTGGAGCATTAGTCAAACTGAATGGAACTACAACAAACTCATAATGCCAATACCTAGTCCAAAAAGTTATCTTGTAAATGTCCTCCTCTTTAATTCGTATATGATCACATCTAGATCTCATATCAATCTTCGAGAACATTGTTGCTCCCTTCAATTAATCAAACAAGTTATCAAACTTTGGCAATAAATACCTGCGCTTGATGGTCACTATGTTCAACTGACTATAGTCAATGCATAGCCTAAGAGTACCATCCTTCTTCTTCACAAACAATATCAGTGCACCCCAAGGCGATACGCTTGGCTTAATGTATCCTTTGTCAAGCATCTCTTTCAGCTACAAATTTAACTCTACCAACTCAGGTGTGCTCATCCTGTAAGGTGATTTTGATGTTGGAGCTTCCCTTGGCACAAACTCAATAGAAAAGTCTACTTCCCTGTGAGGCTCTGAAATATCTGCATGAAATACATCCTGAAAATGTTGTAGAACTAGGTCCCTTCTCAAAACATATGCACCCTCAACTTCCTTTCCTTTGTCACTAGAGATATGTACTACAAATAACACACACCCTTTCCTACGACTATGCTTGGCCTACATAGTTGTCACCATCCTAACTGATGTGGCTTTCTTCTTTCCTTGTAAGTGTATTGGTTCCCCATTTTCATCCAAGCACTCAATGGATTTGTCATAACAATCCACCTTGATCATGTGAAGGTATACCCAGTCCATACCCAATAGCATACTATATGATCCCAACGGCAATACATTCAAGTTTGTTGTTGTAAAAATGCCATTCAACTCAAATGCACAAGCTCTTACCCAATGATGAACTTGTTTATTTGTACATGTAGCCAACTACACTAACCAAGATTCTGCATGCACTTATTTATTCAAACCACACTTATCCACCAAGTCAAGACTAACATAACTATAATTAGATCCAGGTTCAATCAAAATATAAACAACTTGATCACAAAGCTTACCGTCCATCTCAATGGTAGATGCATGATGGTCTTCTTGTCTATTGTCCAACGCTGCATAGATACAAGGAATGATTTTTCCAACATCCCCAACAATCTGCTCCTCATGTGTACTATAGATATGAAGCCTACCACCCTAATTTTTTGGACAATATCTCTTAAGGTGTTCCTTACCGCAGGTCCAACGCTCCAACTATCTAGTGCCATCACCTCTATGTTTCTTCTATGATTCATGTCCCTGTCTAGCTACATTGAACTTCTTGTAAGATGTTACATTCTCTTTCTCTTCTACATTCTGAAGCCTTTCTCTTTTCGGTTACCATTTAGCCTTACCTTTATCCTTATCCTTCCCTTTCCATCCTTGTTGAGATTCATTCTTACGCTTTTATTGTTCATAGAAATGTTTCAATTTCCAAATAAAATCCTTAAGTGACTGAAGCTCATCATACTCAATCCAATCTTTAAATGCTAATGGTAATCCACTGAAAAATTGTTGAACTTTAGCCTTCTCATATTTAAGATTCGATACATACCTCAATAGCTCCAACACCTTGGTAGTATACACCTCATCTATCATCGATCCCTTCTTTAGCTCGTATAATTATTTGGCCTTACTGTCATAGTACCTTTCTGACAAGTACTTCTTCCTAAAAACCTTCTTGAACTCATGCCAACTCAAGTCCTGTGTCCTGATGTCTCTGACCTGCTTCATATCTGCCCACCATATATTTTATTTACCTTTCAGGATGAAGATAGCAATTTTGGCCTTCATGTTTTCTATGTACTCATGCAACTCAAAGAACTTGTTCATCCCAAGTATCCAGGCCTCTGCATATTTTGGTTTCTTCAAGTCTCCATCAAAGGTAGGTGGCTCTTCTTTCTTAAACTCATCTGGAAAGTATCCCCTATCACTCCTCCTATAAGGGTGATAATGATGACAATCGTAACCAAAACTACAATAATACATGTATCCATCACCTCTCTTATCTGGAGTATCCAACAATCTGCCATTTCTATCCAACCTATACTCACCATGAGTTCTATTGCCACATCCCCCATTAGTTTTTTCCTCTTGCCCATGGCTGATCCGAAGTGGCCGCTGCCATTGTAATTCTGACAAACTTTGAAGTATCACGCCATTCACCTCTGCTTGTTTCTCCTATTCCTGTATGAATATGTCATTGTCTACTTTGCAACTCCTTATTTACGCCTTCAAGCTTCTCAGTGTATCTACTAAGTCAGAAGTATTCCCAACACCATGCTACTTATCTAACCCATAAGGAGAAACTCGTGAATTGTAGTCTACCATTATGATATTAATATTTTATATTCTTCCTACAAGTTATGTCATGTCAGCTAAACCAAATCACAATAAACCAATGTACCTTAGCATAATTCAGGGAGGATACCTTGTCTACAAGATCAATCGTTCAGTGTGATACATCTATAACATAATAATGACAGTATATATACATATAATACATAAGGATATAACCATATAACCATCACTCTAGCCACATTCCAGTCATCAATGAATGACCATATCAATTACACATACCATGACCTCATGCATGACAACAACAACCATATCAATGCACATTTGACAACATGTAAGTATTGACACACATACCAAAGCATAAACAATCATACACTCATGATGATGCAATTCACAACAATAACATCCTCTTTCACATGGTGACATAACTACAACCATGACCGACACCATGCATATGCAATAAGAATATAGACCACAAGGACAATTAACGCAAGGGAAACCGATATGAATGCATGACCAACACACACCACCCATCCAGTCCAAGGGGTGAACCATGCTCTAATACCACTATGTAACATCCTCACCCCACATATACCCAAGTAACCAACCAACCAGGGTAAATATGCGATGAGAGGCCACTATAATGGGATTCAACCTCCTAAGTCACCTTAAGGAAGTGGAATCAATGGAAACACACCACACAGACCTTCCACATCAGCAACAGAACTCTCAGGAGCCATCCCAACCACTCAGGTAACCAGCCCTTGAGACAACTAAACTTTTAGTGCATCAAACCCCTGGATGCTTCCTTGATATGGATAAGGGTGTGTCTAGGAGGCTCCAGAAGCTCCCACAACAAGGGAAAGGGAGTTGCTAGTGACTTTTTTCCCCAATGTTGTGCCTACAACTCCATGATTTGTTCCACTTTTTTAGGCCTAGAGCCTAGGTCACTGCCCAGAACTCAATGACAGGTCAAAAACGAAATTTCACAGTGGAACAAAGATACATTTTCAAAACATCAGCAAGGACTAGATTGGACCCCTACTAGCCATGACAGGCATTTCGTCAAACATGTCACAAACATGAAAGCTACACATCTAAATAGTAGAACTGGGCATAGGGGTCTCATACTTATCTAAGAATCGCTAAGAAGAATTTATGCCTCAACACATTAGCTGCAATTTGATATATTAGGCCATACATACATTGTTCATCCATTTACAAGTAAAAACATGGTGAGATCCATACATAGCCATTGCCATAATACATGTTCATAACCAGCATAATAACAACAGAAATACCAAGGAAAAAATAGTCATATAATCCACATATAAACCAGTATAATACTCATGAATTAACAAGGATAAATAACCTCATATTAATAATGAAAAGGCCAACCAAGTTTTGGACTTCCACGAACCACCCGACCATAGATTGGCTGAACCAAATATTTTTTTTCAACCAATCACTCTTGTGCCATATTCCAAGCATGAATGTCAGACTTAAAACCAAACTCAACCAAGGCTTACTGAGGCTACACCACCTCACCCTCATCAATATAACTAGGATTTACAGAAATCCATCATGGATCACTAGGCCATAAAACAAGCATGGATGCCACTGGATTTCTCCACCTACACCGTAAGGAATTTCCTTGTCTCCTAGTCTCTAAGATTTACCGTAATCCACATTGGATTACTCATTGGATTACTAGACCCTAACCAAGGATCTACCCTCTAGGATTTATAGTATATCCCGCCATTAACTAGTCAAGGATTCCTAGGCCCACCAAGGCACACAATACCTGGATTTACCACAACCCACAATTCAGTTCAAGGATCACTAGGTCGGTGGCTTTACCGCAATCCATAGTCTGGTTTAGGGACCACCAGGCCATGTGTTCTTTCTTTCGAAGATCCACATAACTCAGCTTCGAATCCATCTAGAAATCCATCTCAACCAAAACATGAGAAGCCCATCACACCATTGTTATCCGGAAATGGAAAGGTTGGGCTGAAAAACATTGTCACACCTGGAAAAACCCATGCCCTGACAGAAAAGAACCACATGCAATAGCATGCATGCCAAATCTATCAAGAAAATCACACATGCAAATTGATACCTACAAAGAATCTTGTTGTAGCTACTTGATCCTGCTCTTCCTTACTTTCTCCTTCCTTCCTCTTGCCTTATTTTTCCTTTCTTAATCTAATGCCAAAGTGCTCCAAGAAAACTCTGAGTGTCCAAGAGTGAGAGAGAGAGAAAGAATAATTAGAGAGCTCCAAAACCAAACTGACAAAAGGTACCAACAGGTCCTCAGAAACCTTTTTATTAAATGAGGCATCTATTTTCTTCATTTTCCATTATTTTCCTTCATTTTCCTCCTCACTTGCAACCTGTGACCTTTCACCTTCCTTTTCTCCTAATTTCCATTATTTTCATAAATAAATGTGCTAAAAAGGTCATTTTGCCTTTCCAAAGCCTTTGCCATTGCCTTTGCCAATTTCCTTAGCCATAATAAACCAATGAAAACCCACACTAGGATGTCTTGCCCAACATTCAACTTGGAATAAGCGTCCCATCAACCATGGTTATTATTTTTCCTTTATTAACTTTTATTACATGGAATTTTCACCAAGGTTGTTACAAGCTCAAGCACAACAGAGCTTTATTTACAAATTTTTCAATGATATTGTATATAGGACTACAAAGCTTAGTCAAGCTAAGGATATTTTCCCCCAATTAGTGTCTTAGCAAGATATGGCTAAGACTCTTACGCACATCCTACCCCAAATTTTAGATATAGATAAGATGAAGGCAAGGTTGCCTTAAAAAGGTTGGAAAAAAAAGTTATATTTCTCTAAAGATATGGTGAAGAATGCATAATAGTCTTGCACTTCTCTTATTAACTCAGCTAACCATATAATTAAAGAAGTTGATATGATTGATGTACCATTCACAGATGAACCCACTAGGATAAAGGACTTAATCATGGATGTACAGAGACATAGGCTAGATTCTCATAAACAAATTGAGCAATCGAGAACGATAGACCTTGAACCAATATCGTGTTTCTTGGTTAAACTACAAAGTTATTACCTATTGGCCAAGCAAATCACCTCTAGAATTCCACGAGAATGGCCATATATGGAAAACCAAAGTCTTTTATTTCCATATCGACATCCATTGCAATCCACCAGGCTTGACACGCATATTCTAAAGGTCCATTCACAATGAAATCTCACATCGAAGCTTTTGGATCAAGTTCACCTTGAATATGATAAGCTTGTCTTGCTCACAGTTTCAACAGTCTTATATTTTACTTTCAATTTTATGTTTCCAAATATATTTTTTTGTAACAAAGAATATGCCAACTTTATTTAGTTTTTTTGCAATATTACTTAAAAACATCCCCATCAACTTGATGGGGGTTCTTTATTTTCTAAGAAATACGCCTTTGCATTGTTATAAAGTTTTATTTTAGAAAAAATACAAAGATCTAGCATAGATTTCAAAATTTTCATTTCATGGGATGAATGTGGTACTATTGCCTTATTTTGTTTCATTTCTATTGGGTTGTGTTATATTCTTTCCATGACTAACCTACGTAGTGAACCGGGGGGTTAGAGGGGGGGTGGAGCCCCCCCTTTGTTGCGTCGATTATGCAGCGAGGGGGTCACAGGGGGGCGGGTAGCCCCCCCTGTCCGAGGGGTTTGAAGGGGGCGGGTAGCCCCCCTCTACGGGGTCTGGGGCTGCGCCCCGAGAAAAAAAAATTGGACCCTATATTAGGTTGGGCGAACCTACCTATGGTTTCTTGGTCCATGGTTTTGGATGCGATGGTTTTCGGTCCATGGTATTGGATGCTTCGGCATGTATAAATATGTATTGTAACATTGAAAGGAACATAATGAAAAATCAAGCTAGTAGTCTCGCATTTTTATTTTTCATTTGATTTAGAATTCGTATGCAGGTAATTTCTGTACGGGGTTAAAACCTACATTTGGTATCAGAGCCAGGTTGGCTTCAAGGGGACGCCTTTGTTGCTGAGGGGTTTCGGTCGGGCCTGTGGTAGACCCTATTCAGTGGGAGATCTGCGAGATCGATTCTGGTGATGAAAGAAGATGGCGAGCAGTGGAAAGATAGAGATTGAGAAGTTCCATGGTCAGAGTTTTGAGTTGTGGAAACTCAAGATGGAGGATCTGTTGGTGGATAAAGATCAGTGGATCGCGGTAGATCCGGTACTAAACCAACGGGAGTGACCGATGAAGAATGGAAGAAGTTCGATCGGAAGGCAAAGAGCACAATACGATTGTGTGTCTCGGATTCAGTATTGTTGAATATATCAGGGGAAGCTACGGCGAAGGCTTTATGGGACAATTTAGGGGCTTTGTACCAATCTAAGTCTCTGGTAAATAAACTGTTCCTGCCGGGAAAAGTTGTATAACCTAAGGATGAAAGATGGAGACTCGGTGATAGAGCATCTGAATGTGTTTAATACTATGGTAAGTCAGTTATTATCAGTTGATATTAAAATTTCAAATGAAGATAAGTGCATCAGTCTGTTGTGTTCTCTACCATATTCCTGGGATAGTCTGGTTATTGCAATAGGTAGCAATGCAACTGCTTTGCAGTTTGATGAAATATTCTCAGCTTTGCTGGCTGAGGAGATGAGACAGAAAAATATGGACAACCAGAATGGTGATGCCTTGTCTGTACGGGGACGGTCCCAGAACAAAAACAAAAATAAGTCATCGAGTGGGAGATCTAAATCTAGAGGGAGATCTAAATCTCTAGGAAAACCTAGAAAGGTGGTGTGCTGGAAATGGGGAAAGGAAGGACACTTCAGAAGGGTTTGTAAATCTAAATCTCCTAATAAAGGAAATGGATCTCTAATGATGCTCCTTCTACAGAGGCGAAAGCCACCTCAAATGAAGGTGGGGATGTGTACTTGGCTTCTTCAAGTACACATGTAGATCATGAGGCATGGTTAATTGACTCAGGTGCATCCTTTCACT